>CALNHX010004831.1:0-118991 GCA_940337035.1 Agriotes lineatus | reverse complement strand
CATGTCTATATTAATTTAGTTAAAATAATGGCTTCAGTAGCCTATTTGGTGGCCTATTCAATTAACGGGAACCTCAAAAAGCAGCCAAAGCGAACGGTGGCGGTGAGCAGAATTATTTGTGTTAGCAGAATTTGTAAATCATCCATATAAAGCTTTTCTGTACCATACGATGTCACATTCGATTTGTTAGAACCTTGCAATTTGAAGTTGGTGGCTCTAAAACGCCGATGGAGTTAGATAAACTTTATTTTTATTTACTATAAATCCCGCAAGTTTCCTAGCTTTCATTTCTATATTAATTTAGTTAAAATAATGCCTTCACGAACTTTTTATGAGTCATATTCAATTAATGGGACGCTCAAAAGGCAGCCAAAGCGAACGGTGACGTTTAGCAGCTTGATTTGTGTTAGCAGAATTTGCAAATCATCAATATAAAGCTTTTCTGTACAATACGATGTCACATTAGATTTGTTAGAAACTAACAATTAAAAGTCGGTGGCTCTAAAACGCCGATGGAGTTAGATAAACTGTATTTTTATTCACTATAAATCCTGCAAGTTCCCTAGCTTTCATTTCTATATTAATTTAGTTAAGATAATGGCTTCAGGAGCTTATTAGGTGCCATATTCAATTAATGGGACGCTCAAAAAGCAGCCAAAGCGAACGGTGACGTTTAGCAGCTTGATTTGTGTTAGCAGAATTATCAAATCATCAATATAAAGCTTTTCTGTACAATACGATGTTACATTAGATTTGTTAGAAGCTAACAATTAAAAGTCGGTGGCTCTAAAACGCCGATGGAGTTAGATAAACTGTATTTTTATTCACTATAAATCCTGCAAGTTCCCTAGCTTTCATTTCTATATTAATTTAGTTAAGATAATGGCTTCAGGAGCTTATTAGGTGCCATATTCAATTAATGGGAAGCTCAAAAAGCAGCCAAAGCGAACGGTGACGTTTAGCAGCATGATTTGTGTTAGCCGAATTTGCAAATCATCCATATAAAGCTTTTCTGTACAAAACGATATCGCATTCGATTTGTTAGAACCTTGCAATTAAAAGTTGGTGTCTCTAAAACGCCGATGAAGTTAATTAAACTGTATTTTTATTCACTATAAAACCTGCAAGTTCCCTAGCTTTCATGTCTATATTAATTTAGTTAAAATAATGGCTTCAGGAGCTTATTAGGTGGCATATTCAATTAACGGGAACCTCAAAAAGCAGCCAAAGCGAACGGTGGCGGTGAGCAGAATTATTTGTGTTAGCAGAATTTCTAAATCATCCATATAAAGCTTTTCTGTACAATACGATGTCACATTCGATTTGTTAGAACCTTGCAATTTGAAGTTGATGGCTCTAAAACGCCGATGGAGTTAGTTAAACTTTATTTTTATTTACTATAAATCCCGCAAGTTCCCTGGCTTTCATTTCTATATTAATTTAGTTAAAATAATGCCTTCAGGAACTTATTATGTGTCATATTCAATTAATGGGACGCTCAAAGAGCAGCCAAAGCGAACGGTGACATTTAGCAGCTTGATTTGTGTTAACAGAATTTGCAAATCATCAATATAAAGCTTTTCTGTACCATACGAAGTCACATTAGATTTGTTAGAAACTAACAATTAAAAGTCGGTGGCTCTAAAACACCGATGGAGTTAGATAAACTGTATTTTTATTCACTATAAATCCTACAAGTTCCCTAGCTTTCATTTCTATATTAATTTGGTTAAGATAATGGCTTCAGGAGCTTATTAGGTGCCATATTCAATTAATGGGACGCTCAAAAGCAGCCAAAGCGAACGGTGACGTTTAGCAGCTTGATTTGTGTTAGCAGAATTTGCAAATCATCAATATAAAGCTTTTCTGTACAATACGATGTCACATTAGATTTGTTAGAAACTTACAATTAAAAGTTAGTGGCTCTAAAACGCCAATGGAATTAGATAAACTGTATTTATATTCACTAGAAATCCTGCAAGGTCCCTATCTTCCATTTCTATATTAATTTAGTTAAAATAATGACTTCACGAACTTATTAGGTGTCATATTCAATTAATGGGACGCTCAAAAAGCAGCCAAAGCAAACGGGGACGTTTAGCAGCATTATTTGTGTTAGCAGAATTTGCAAATCATCCATATAAAGCTTTTCTGTACAAAACGATGTCGCATTCGATTTGTTAGAACCTTGCAAATAAAAGTTGGTGTCTCTAAAACGCCGATGGAGTTAATTAAACTGTATTTTTATTCACTATAAATCCTGCAAGTTCCCTAGCTTTCATGTCTATATTAATTTAGTTAAAATAATGGCTTCAGAAGCTTATTAGGTGGCATATTCAATTAATGGAAAGCTCAAAAAGCAGCTAAAGCAAACGGTGACGTTTAGCAGCATTATTTGTGTTAGCAGAATTTGCAAATCATCCATATAAAGCTTTTCTGTACAATACTATGTCACATTCGATTTGATAGAAACTAACAATTAAAAGTTAGTGGCTCTAAAACGCCAATGGAATTAGATAAACTGTAATTATATTCACTAGAAATCCTGCAAGTTCCTTATCTTCCATTTCTATATTAATTTAGTAAAAATAATGTCTTCACGAACTTATTAGGTGTCATATTCAATTAATGGGACGCTCAAAAAGCAGCCAAAGCAAACGGGGACGTTTAGCAGCATTATTTGTGTTAGCAGAATTTGCAAATCATCCATATAAAGCTGTTCTGTACAAAACGATGTCGCATTCAATTTGTTAGAACCTTGCAATTGAAAGTTGGTGCCTCTAAAACGCCGATGGAGTTAATTAAACTGTATTTTTATTCACTGTAAATCCTGGAAGTTCCCTAGCTTTCATGTCTATATTAATTTAGTTAAAATAATGGCTTCAGTAGCTTATTTGGTGGCCTATTCAATTAACGGGAACCTCAAAAAGCAGCCAAAGCGAACGGTGGCGGTGAGCAGAATTATTTGTGTTAGCAGAATTTGTAAATCATCCATATAAAGCTTTTCTGTACCATACGATGTCACATTCGATTTGTTAGAACCTTGCAATTTGAAGTTGGTGGCTCTAAAACGCCGATGGAGTTAGATAAACTTTATTTTTATTTACTATAAATCCCGCAAGTTTCCTAGCTTTCATTTCTATATTAATTTAGTTAAAATAATGCCTTCACGAACTTTTTATGAGTCATATTCAATTAATGGGACGCTCAAAAGGCAGCCAAAGCGAACGGTGACGTTTAGCAGCTTGATTTGTGTTAGCAGAATTTGCAAATCATCAATATAAAGCTTTTCTGTACAATACGATGTCACATTAGATTTGTTAGAAACTAACAATTAAAAGTCGGTGGCTCTAAAACGCCGATGGAGTTAGATAAACTGTATTTTTATTGACTATAAATCCTGCAAGTTCCCTAGCTTTCATTTCTATATTAATTTAGTTAAGATAATGGCTTCAGGAGCTTATTAGGTGCCATATTCAATTAATGGGACGCTCAAAAAGCAGCCAAAGCGAACGGTGACGTTTAGCAGCTTGATTTGTGTTAGCAGAATTATCAAATCATCAATATAAAGCTTTTCTGTACAATACGATGTCACATTAGATTTGTTAGAAGCTAACAATTAAAAGTCGGTGGCTCTAAAACGCCGATGGAGTTAGATAAACTGTATTTTTATTCACTATAAATCCTGCAAGTTCCCTAGCTTTCATTTCTATATTAATTTAGTTAAGATAATGGCTTCAGGAGCTTATTAGGTGCCATATTCAATTAATGGGAAGCTCAAAAAGCAGCCAAAGCGAACGGTGACGTTTAGCAGCATGATTTGTGTTAGCAGAATTTGCAAATCATCCATATAAAGCTTTTCTGTACAAAACGATATCGCACTCGATTTGTTAGAACCTTGCAATTAAAAGTTGGTGTCTCTAAAACGCCGATGAAGTTAATTAAACTGTATTTTTATTCACTATAAAACCTGCAAGTTCCCTAGATTTCATGTCTATATTAATTTAGTTAAAATAATGGCTTCAGGAGCTTATTAGGTGGCATATTCAATTAACGGGAACCTCAAAAAGCAGCCAAAGCGAACGGTGGCGGTGAGCAGAATTATTTGTGTTAGCAGAATTTCTAAATCATCCATATAAAGCTTTTCTGTACAATACGATGTCACATTCGATTTGTTAGAACCTTGCAATTTGAAGTTGATGGCTCTAAAACGCCGATGGAGTTAGATAAACTTTATTTTTATTTACTATAAATCCCGCAAGTTCCCTAGCTTTCATTTCTATATTAATTTAGTTAAAATAATGCCTTCAGGAACTTATTATGTGTCATATTCAATTAATGGGACGCTCAAAGAGCAGCCAAAGCGAACGGTGACGTTTAGCAGCTTGATTTGTGTTAACAGAATTTGCAAATCATCAATATAAAGCTTTTCTGTACCATACGAAGTCACATTAGATTTGTTAGAAACTAACAATTAAAAGTCGGTGGCTCTAAAACACCGATGGAGTTAGATAAACTGTATTTTTATTCACTATAAATCCTGCAAGTTCCCTAGCTTTCATTTCTATATTAATTTGGTTAAGATAATGGCTTCAGGAGCTTATTAGGTGCCATATTCAATTAATGGGACGCTCAAAAAGCAGCCAAAGCGAACGGTGACGTTTAGCAGCTTGATTTGTGTTAGCAGAATTTGCAAATCATCAATATAAAGCTTTTCTGTACAATACGATGTCACATTAGATTTGTTAGAAACTTACAATTAAAAGTTAGTGGCTCTAAAACGCCAATGGAATTAGATAAACTGTATTTATATTCACTAGAAATCCTGCAAGGTCCCTATCTTCCATTTCTATATTAATTTAGTTAAAATAATGACTTCACGAACTTATTAGGTGTCATATTCAATTAATGGGACGCTCAAAAAGCAGCCAAAGCAAACGGGGACGTTTAGCAGCATTATTTGTGTTAGCAGAATTTGCAAATCATCCATATAAAGCTTTTCTGTACAAAACGATGTCGTATTCGATTTGTTAGAACCTTGCAAATAAAAGTTGGTGTCTCTAAAACGCCGATGGAGTTAATTAAACTGTATTTTTATTCACTATAAATCCTGCAAGTTCCCTAGCTTTCATGTCTATATTAATTTAGTTAAAATAATGGCTTCAGAAGCTTATTAGGTGGCATATTCAATTAACGGGAACCTCAAAAAGCAGCCAAAGCGAACGGTGGCGGTGAGCAGAATTATTTGTGTTAGCAGAATTTGTAAATCATCCATATAAAGCTTTTCTGTACCATACGATGTCACATTCGATTTCTTAGAACCTTGCAATTTGAAGTTGGTGGCTCTAAAACGCCGATGGACTTAGATAAACTTTATTTTTATTTACTATAAATCCCGCAAGTTCCCTAGCTTTCATTTCTATATTAATTTAGTTAAAATAATGCCTTCACGAACTTATTATGTGTCATATTCAATTAATGGGACGCTCAAAAAGCAGCCAAAGCGAACGGTGACGTTTAGCAGCTTGATTTGTGTTAGCAGAGTTTGCAAATCATCAATATAAAGCTTTTCTGTACAATACGATGTCACATTAGATTTGTTAGAAACTAACAATTAAAAGTCGGTGGCTCTAAAACACCGATGGAGTTAGATAAACTGTATTTTTATTCACTATAAATCCTGCAAGCTCCCTAGCTTTCATTTCTATATTAATTTAGTTAAGATAATGGCTTCAGGAGCTTATTAGGTGCCATATTCAATTAATGGGACGCTCAAAAAGCAGCCAAAGCGAACGGTGACGTTTAGCAGCATGATTTGTGTTTGCAGAATTTGCAAATCATCAATATAAAGCTTTTCTGTACAATACGATGTCACATTAGATTTGTTAGAAACTTGCAATTAAAAGTCGGTGGCTCTAAAACGCCGATGGAGTTAGATAAACTGTATTTTTATTCACTATAAATCCTGCAAGTTCCCTAGCTTTCATTTCTATATTAATTTAGTTAAGATAATGGCTTCAGGAGCTTATTAGGTACCATATTCAATTAATGGGAAGCTCAAAAAGCAGCCAAAGCGAACGGTGACGTTTAGCAGCATGATTTGTGTAGCAGAATTTGCAAATCATCCATATAAAGTTTTTCTGTACAAAATGATGTCGCATTCGATTTGTTAGAACCTTGCAATTAAAAGTTGGTGTCTCTAAAACGCCGATGGAGTTAATTAAACTGTATTTTTATTCACTATACAACCTGCAAGTTCCCTAGCTTTCATTTCTATATTAATTTAGTTAAAATAATGGCTTCAGGAGCTTATTAGGTGGCATATTCAATTAACGGGAACCTCAAAAAGCAGCCAAAGCGAACGGTGGCGGTGAGCAAAATTATTTGTGTTAGCAGAATTTGTAAATCGTCCATATAAAGCTTTTCTGTACCATACGATGTCACATTCGATTTGTTAGAACCTTGCAATTTGAAGTTGGTGGTTCTAAAACGCCGATGGAGTTAGATAAACTTTATTTTTATTTACTATAAATCCCGCAAGTTCCCTAGCTTTCATTTCTATATTAATTTAGTTAAAATAATGCCTTCACGAACTTATTATGTGTCATATTCAATTAATGGGACGCTCAAAAAGCAGCCAAAGCGAACGGTGACGTTTAGCAACTTGATTTGTGTTAGCAGAATTTGCAAATCATCAATTTAAAGCTTTTCTGTACAATACGATGTCACATTATATTTGTTAGAAACTAACAATTAAAAGTCGGTGGCTCTAAAACGACCATGGAGTTAGATAAACTGTATTTTTATTCACTATAAATCCTGCAAGTTCCCTAGCTTTCATTTCTATATTAATTTAGTTAAGATAATGGCTTCAGGAGCTTATTAGGTGCCATATTCAATTAATTGGATGCTCAAAAAGCAGCCAAAGCGAACGGTGACGTTTAGCAGCATGATTTGTGTTAGCAGAATTTGCAAATCATCAATATAAAGCTTTTCTGTACAATACGATCTCACATTAGATTTGTTAGAAACTTACAATTAAAAGTCGGTGGCTCTAAAACGCCGATGGAGTTAGATAAACTGTATTTTTATTCACTATAAATCCTGCAAGTTCCCTAGCTTTCATTTCTATATTAATTTAGTTAAGATAATGGCTTCAGGAGCTTATTAGGTGCCATATTCAATTAATGAGACGCTCAAAAAGCAGCCAAAGCGAATGGTGACGTTTAGCAGCATTATTTGTATTAGCAGAATTGGCAAATTATCAATATAAAGCTTTTCTGTACAATACTATGTCACATTCGATTTGTTAGAACCTTGCAATTTGAAGTTGGTGGCTCTAAAACGCCGATGGAGTTAGATAAACTGTATTTTTATTCACTATAAATCCTGCAAGCTCCCTAGCTTTCATTTCTATATTAATTTAGTTAAAATAATGTCTTCACGAACCTATTAGGTGTCATATTCAATTAATGGGACGCTCAAAAAGCAGCCAAAGCGAACGGTGACGTTTATCAGCATTATTTGTGTTAGCAGAATTTGCAAATCATCCATATAAAGCTTTTCTGTACAATACTATGTCACATTCGATTTGTTAGAACCTTGCAATTTGAAGTTGGTGGCTCTAAAACGCCGATGGAGTTAGATAAACTGTATTTTTATTCACTATAAATCCTGCAAGCTCCCTAGCTTTCAGTCTATATTAATTTAGTTAAAATAATGTCTTCACGAGCTTATTAGGTGGCATATTTAATTAATGGAAAGCTCAAAAAGCAGCCAAAGCAAACGGTGACGTTTAGCAGCATTATTTGTGTTAGCAGAATTTGCAAATCATCCATATAAAGCTTTTCTGTACAATACTATGTCACATTCTATTTGATAGAAACTAACAATTAAAAGTTAGTGGCTCTAAAACGCCAATGGAATTAGATAAACTGTAATTATATTCACTAGAAATCCTGCAATTTCCCTATCTTCCATTTCTATATTAATTTAGTAAAAATAATGTCTTCACGAACTTATTAGGTGTCATATTCAATTAATGGGACGCTCAAAAAGCAGCCAAAGCAAACGGGGACGTTTAGCAGCATTATTTGTGTTAGCAGAATTTGCAAATCATCCATATAAAGCTTTTCTGTACAAAACGATGTCGCATTCGATTTGTTAGAACCTTGCAATTGAAAGTTGGTGCCTCTAAAACGCCGATGGAGTTAATTAAACTGTATTTTTATTCACTATAAATCCTGCAAGTTCCCTAGCTTTCATGTCTATATTAATTTAGTTAAAATAATGGCTTCAGTAGCTTATTTGGTGGCCTATTCAATTAACGGGAACCTCAAAAAGCAGCCAAAGCGAACGGTGGCGGTGAGCAGAATTATTTGTGTTAGCAGGATTTGTAAATCATCCATATAAAGCTTTTCTGTACCATACGATGTCACATTCGATTTGTTAGAACCTTGCAATTTGAAGTTGGTGGCCCTAAAACGCCGATGGAGTTAGATAAACTTTATTTTTATTCACTATAGATCCCGCAAGTTCCCTAGCTTTCATTTCTATATTAATTTAGTTAAAATAATGCCTTCACGAACTTATTATGTGTCATATTCAATTAATGGGACGCTCAAAAAGCAGCCAAAGCGAACGGTGACGTTTAGCAGCTTGATTTGTGTTAGCAGAATTTGCAAATCATCATTATAAAACTTTTCTGTACAATACGATGTCACATTAGATTTGTTAGAAACTTACAATTAAAAGTTAGTGGCTCTAAAACGCCAATGGAATTAGATAAACTGTATTTATATTCACTAGAAATCCTGCAAGTTCCCTATCTTCCATTTCTATATTAATTTAGTTAAAATAATGTCTTCACGAACTTATTAGGTGTCACATTCAATTAATGGGACGCTCAAAAAGCAGCCAAAGCAAACGGGGACGTTTAGCAGCATTATTTGTATTAGCAGAATTTGTAAATTATCCATATAAAGTTTTTCTGTACAAAACGATGTCGCATTCGATTTGTTAGAACCTTGCAATTAAAAGTTGGTGTCTCTAAAACGCCGATGGAGTTAATTAAACTGTATTTTTATTCACTATAAATCCTGCAAGTTCTCTAGCTTTCATTTCTATATTAATTTAGTTAAAATAATGGCTTCAGGAGCTTATTAGGTGGCATATTCAATTAACGGGAACCTCAAAAAGCAGCCAAAGCGAACGGTAGCGGTGAGCAGAATTATTTGTGTTAGCAGAATTTGTAAATCATCCATATAAAGCTTTTCTGTACCATACGATGTCACATTCGATTTGTTAGAACCTTGCAATTTGAAGTTGGTGGCTCTAAAACGCCGATTGAGTTAGATAAACTGTATTTTTATTCACTATAAATCCTGCAAGTTCCCTAGCTTTCGTTTCTATATTAATTTAGTTAAAATAATGTCTTCACGAACTAATTAAGTGTCATATTCAATTAATGAGACGCCCAAAAAGCAGCCAAAGCGAATGGTGACGTTTAGCAGCATTATTTGTATTTGCAGAATTGGCAAATAATCAACATAAAGCTATTCTGTAAAATACGATGTTCCATTCGATTTGTTAGGTCCTAACAATTAAAAGTTGGTGGCTTTAAAACGCCGATGTAGTTAGATAAACTGTATTTTTATTCACTATAAATCCTTCAAGCTCCCTAGCTTTCATTTCTATATTAATTTAGTTAAAATAATGTTTTCACGAATTATTAGGTGTCATATTCAATTAATGGGACGCTCAAAAAGCAGCCAAAGCGAACGGTGACGTTTAGCAGCATTATTTGTGTTAGCAGAATTTGCAAGTCATCTATATAAAGCTTTTCTGTACAAAACGATATCGCATTCGATTTGTTAGAACGTTGCACTTAAAAGTTGGTGTCTCTAAAACGCCGATGGAGTTAATTAAACTGTATTTTTATTCACTATAAATCCTTCAAGCTCCCTAGCTTTCATTTCTATATTAATTTAGTTAAAATAATGTTTTCACGAATTATTAGGTGTCATATTCAATTAATGGGACGCTCAAAAAGCAGCCAAAGCGAACGGTGACGTTTAGCAGCATTATTTGTGTTAGCAGAATTTGCAAGTCATCTATATAAAGCTTTTCTGTACAAAACAATGTCGAATTCGATTTGTTAGAACGTTGCACTTAAAAGTTGGTGTCTCTAAAACGCCGATGGAGTTAATTAAACTGTATTTTTATTCACTATAAATCCTTCATGCTCCCTAGCTTTCATTTCTATATTAATTTAGTTAAAATAATGTTTTCACGAATTATTAGGTGTCATATTCAATTAATGGGACGCTCAAAAAGCAGCCAAAGCGAACGGTGACGTTTAGCAGCATTATTTGTGTTAGCAGAATTTGCAAGTCATCTATATAAAGCTTTTCTGTACAAAACAATGTCGAATTCGATTTGTTAGAACCTTGCAATTAAAAGTTGGTGGTTCTAAAACGCCGATGGAGTTAGATAAACTGTATTTTTATTCACAATAAATTCTGCAAGTTCCCTAGCTTTCATATCTATATTAATTTAGTTAATATAATGTCTTTACGAACTTATTAGGTGTCATATTCAATTAATGGGACGCTCAAAAAGCAGCCAAAGCGAATGGTGACGTTTAGCAGCATTAGTTGTGTTAGCAGAATTTGCAAATCATCAATATAAACCTTTTCTGAACAATACGATGTCACATTAGATTTGTTAGAAACTAACGATTAAAAGTCGGTGGCTCTAAAACGCCGATGGAGTTAGATAAATTGTATTTTTATGCACAATATATCCTGCAAGTTCTCTAGCTTACATATCTATATTAATTTTGTTAAGATAATGGCTTCACGAACTTATTAGGTGGCATATTCAATTAATGAGACGCTCAAAAAGCAGCCAAAGCGAATGGTGACGTTTAGCAGCATTATTTGTATTAGCAGAATTGGCAAATCATCAATATAAAGCTATTCTGTAAAATACGATGACGCATTCGATTTGTTAGGACCTAACAATTAAAAGTTGGTGACGCTAAAACGCGGATGGAGTTAGCTAAACTGTATTTTTATTCACTATAAATCCTGCAAGTTTCCTAGCTTTCATTTTTATATTAATTTAGTTAAAATAATGTCTTCACGAACTTATTAGGTGTCATATTCAATTAATGAGACGCTCAAAAAGCAGCCAAAGCGAACGGTGACGTTTAGCAGCATGATTTGTGTTAGCAGAATTTGCAAATTATCAATATAAAGCTTTTCTGTACAATACGATGTCACATTAGATTTGTTAGAAACTAATAATTAAAAGTTAGTGGCTCTAAAATGCCAGTGGAATTAGATAAACTGTATTTATATTCACTAGAAATCCTGCAAGTTCCCTATCTTTCATTTCTATTTAATTTAGTTAAAATAATGTCTTCACGAACTTATTAGGTGTCATATTCAATTAATGGGACGCTCAAAAAGCAGCCAAAGCAAACGGGGAAGTTTAGCAGCATTATTTGTGTTAGCAGAATTTGCAAATCGTCCATATAAAGCTTTTCTGTACAAAACGATGTCGCATTCGATTTGTTAGAACCTTGCAATTAAAAGTTGGTGTCTCTAAAACGCCGATGGAGTTAATTAAACTGTATTTTTATTCACTATAAATCCTGCAAGTTCCCTAGCTTTCATGTCTATATTAATTAGGTTAAAATAATGGCTTCAGGAGCTTATTAGGTGGCATATTCAATTATCGGGAACCTCAAAAAGCAGCCAAAGCGAACGGTGGCGGTGAGCAGAATTATTTGTATTAGCAGAATTTGTAAATCGTCCATATAAAGCTTTTCTGTACCATACGATGTCACATTCGATTTGTTAGAACCTTGCAATTTGAAGTTGGTGGCTCTAAAACGCCGATGGAGTTAGATAAACTTTATTTTTATTTACTATAAATCCCGCAAGTTCCCTAGCTTTCATTTCTATATTAATTTAGTTAAAATAATGCCTTCACGAACTTATTATGTGTCATATTCAATTAATAGGACGCTCAAAAAGCAGCCAAAGCGAACGGTGAGGTTTAGCAGCATTATTTGTGTTAGCAGAATTTGCAAACCATCCATATAAAGCTTTTTTGTACAATACTATGTCACATTCGATTTGATAGAAATTAACAATTAAAAGTTAGTGGCTCTAAAACGCCAATGGAATTAGATAAACTGTATTTATATTTACTAGAAATCCTGCAAGTTCCCTATCTTCCATTTCTATATTAATTTAGTTAATATAATGTCTTTACGAACTTATTAGGTGTCATATTCAATTAATGGGACGCTCAAAAAGCAGCCAAAGCGAATGGTGACGTTTAGCAGCATTAGTTGTGTTAGCAGAATTTGCAAATCATCAATATAAACCTTTTCTGAACAATACGATGTCACATTAGATTTGTTAGAAACTAACGATTAAAAGTCGGTGGCTCTAAAACGCCGATGGAGTTAGATAAATTGTATTTTTATTCACAATATATCCTGCAAGTTCTCTAGCTTACATATCTATATTAATTTTGTTAAGATAATGGCTTCACGAACTTATTAGGTGGCATATTCAATTAATGAGACGCTCAAAAAGCAGCCTAAGCGAATGGTGACGTTTAGCAGCATTATTTGTATTAGCAGAATTGGCAAATCATCAATATAAAGCTATTCTGTAAAATACGATGACGCATTCGAATTGTTAGGACCTAACAATTAAAAGTTGGTGACGCTAAAACGCGGATGGAGTTAGCTAAACTGTATTTTTATTCACTATAAATCCTGCAAGTTTCCTAGCTTTCATTTTTATATTAATTTAGTTAAAATAATGTCTTCACGAACTTATTAGGTGTCATATTCAATTAATGGGACGCTCAAAAAGCAGCCAAAGCGAACGGTGACGTTTAGCAGCATTATTTGTGTTAGCAGAATTTGCAAATCATCCAATTAAAGCTTTTCTGTACAATACTATGTCACATTCGATTTGTTAGAACCTTGCAATTTGAAGTTGGTGGCTCTAAAACGCCGATGGAGTTAGATAAACTGTATTTTTATTCACTATAAATCCTGCAAGCTCCCTAGCTTTCATTTCTATATTAATTTAGTTAAAATAATGTCTTCACGAACTTATTAGGTGTCATATTTAATTAATGGGACGCTCAAAAAGCAGCCAAAGCGAACGGTGACGTTTAGCAGCATTATTTGTGTTAGCAGAATTTGCAAATCGTCCATATAAAGCTTTTCTGTACAATACTATGACACATTCGATTTAATAGAAACTAACAATTAAAAGTTAGTGGCTCTAAAATGCCAATGGAATTAGATAAACTGTATTTATATTCACTAGAAATCCTGCAAGTTCCCTATCTTCCATTTCTATATTAATATAGTTAAAATAATGTCTTCACGAACTTATTAGGTGTCATATTCAATTAATGGGACGCTCAAAAAGCAGCCAAAGCAAACGGGGAAGTTTAGCAGCATTATTTGTGTTAGCAGAATTTGCAAATCGTCCATATAAAGCTTTTCTGTACAAAACGATGTCGCATTCGATTTGTTAGAACCTTGCAATTAAAAGTTGGTGTCTCTAAAACGCCGATGGAGTTAATTAAACTGTATTTTTATTCACTATAAATCCTGCAAGTTCCCTAGCTTTCATGTCTATATTAATTAGGTTAAAATAATGGCTTCAGGAGCTTATTAGGTGGCATATTCAATTATCGGGAACCTCAAAAAGCAGCCAAAGCGAACGGTGGCGGTGAGCAGAATTATTTGTATTAGCAGAATTTGTAAATCGTCCATATAAAGCTTTTCTGTACCATACGATGTCACATTCGATTTGTTAGAACCTTGCAATTTGAAGTTGGTGGCTCTAAAACGCCGATGGAGTTAGATAAACTTTATTTTTATTTACTATAAATCCCGCAAGTTCCCTAGCTTTCATTTCTATATTAATTTAGTTAAAATAATGCCTTCACGAACTTATTATGTGTCATATTCAATTAATAGGACGCTCAAAAAGCAGCCAAAGCGAACGGTGAGGTTTAGCAGCATTATTTGTGTTAGCAGAATTTGCAAACCATCCATATAAAGCTTTTTTGTACAATACTATGTCACATTCGATTTGATAGAAATTAACAATTAAAAGTTAGTGGCTCTAAAACGCCAATGGAATTAGATAAACTGTATTTATATTTACTAGAAATCCTGCAAGTTCCCTATCTTCCATTTCTATATTAATTTAGTTAATATAATGTCTTTACGAACTTATTAGGTGTCATATTCAATTAATGGGACGCTCAAAAAGCAGCCAAAGCGAATGGTGACGTTTAGCAGCATTAGTTGTGTTAGCAGAATTTGCAAATCATCAATATAAACCTTTTCTGAACAATACGATGTCACATTAGATTTGTTAGAAACTAACGATTAAAAGTCGGTGGCTCTAAAACGCCGATGGAGTTAGATAAATTGTATTTTTATTCACAATATATCCTGCAAGTTCTCTAGCTTACATATCTATATTAATTTTGTTAAGATAATGGCTTCACGAACTTATTAGGTGGCATATTCAATTAATGAGACGCTCAAAAAGCAGCCTAAGCGAATGGTGACGTTTAGCAGCATTATTTGTATTAGCAGAATTGGCAAATCATCAATATAAAGCTATTCTGTAAAATACGATGACGCATTCGAATTGTTAGGACCTAACAATTAAAAGTTGGTGACGCTAAAACGCGGATGGAGTTAGCTAAACTGTATTTTTATTCACTATAAATCCTGCAAGTTTCCTAGCTTTCATTTTTATATTAATTTAGTTAAAATAATGTCTTCACGAACTTATTAGGTGTCATATTCAATTAATGGGACGCTCAAAAAGCAGCCAAAGCGAACGGTGACGTTTAGCAGCATTATTTGTGTTAGCAGAATTTGCAAATCATCCAATTAAAGCTTTTCTGTACAATACTATGTCACATTCGATTTGTTAGAACCTTGCAATTTGAAGTTGGTGGCTCTAAAACGCCGATGGAGTTAATTAAACTGTATTTTTATTCACTATAAATCCTGCAAGCTCCCTAGCTTTCATTTCTATATTAATTTAGTTAAAATAATGTCTTCACGAACTTATTAGGTGTCATATTTAATTAATGGGACGCTCAAAAAGCAGCCAAAGCGAACGGTGACGTTTAGCAGCATTATTTGTGTTAGCAGAATTTGCAAATCGTCCATATAAAGCTTTTCTGTACAATACTATGACACATTCGATTTAATAGAAACTAACAATTAAAAGTTAGTGGCTCTAAAATGCCAATGGAATTAGATAAACTGTATTTATATTCACTAGAAATCCTGCAAGTTCCCTATCTTCCATTTCTATATTAATTTAGTTAAAATAATGTCTTCACGAACTTATTAGGTGTCATATTCAATTAATGGGTCGCTCAAAAAGCAGCCAAAGCAAACGGGGACGTTTAGCAGCATTAGTTGTGTTAGCAGAATTTGCAAATCGTCCATATAAAGCTTTTCTGTACAAAACGATGTCGCATTCGATTTGTTAGAACCTTGCAATTAAAAGTTGGTGTCTCTAAAACGCCGATGGAGTTAATTAAACTGTATTTTTATTCACTATAAATCCTGCAAGTTCCCTAGCTTTCATGTCTATATTAATTAGGTTAAAATAATGGCTTCAGGAGCTTATTAGGTGGCATATTCAATTAACGGGAACCTCAAAAAGCAGCCAAAGCGAACGGTGGCGATGAGCAGAATTATTTGTCTTAGCAGAATTTGTAAATCGTCCATATAAAGCTTTTCTGTACCATACGATGTCACATTCGATTTGTTAGAACCTTGCAATCTGAAGTTGGTGGCTCTAAAACGCCGATGGAGTTAGGTAAACTTTATTTTTATTTACTATAAATCCCGCAAGTTCCCTAGCTTTCATTTCTATATTAATTTAGTTAAAATAATGCCTTCACGAACTTATTATGTGTCATATTCAATTAATGGGACGCTCAAAAAGCAGCCAAAGCGAACGGTGAGGTTTAGCAGCATTATTTGTGTTAGCAGAATTTGCAAACCATCCATATAAAGCTTTTCTGTACAATACTATGTCACATTCGATTTGATAGAAATTAACAATTAAAAGTTAGTGGCTCTAAAACGCCAATGGAATTAGATAAACTGTATTTATATTTACTAGAAATTCTGCAAGTTCCCTATCTTCCATTTCTATATTAATTTAGTTAAAATAATGTCTTCACAAACTTATTAGGTGTCATATTCAATTAATGGGACGCTCAAAAAGCAGCCAAAGCAAACGGGGACGTTTAGCATCATTATTTGTGTTAGCAGATTTGCAAATCATCCATATAAAGCTTTTCTGTACAAAACGATGTCGCATTCGATTTGTTAGAACCTTGCATTTAAAAGTTGGTGTCTCTAAAACGCCGATGGAGTTAATTAAATTGTATTTTTATTCACTATAAATCCTGCAAGTTCTCTAGCTTTCATGTCTATATTAATTTAGTTAAAATAATGGCTTCAGGAGCTTATTAGGTGGCATATTCAATTAACGGGAACTTCAAAAAGCAGCCAAAGCGAACGGTGGCGGTGAGCAGAATTATTTGTGTTAGCAGAATTTGTAAATCATCCATATAAAGCTTTTCTGTACAATACGATGTCACATTAGATTTGTTAGAAACTAACAATTAAAAGTCGGTGGCTCTAAAACACCGATGGAGTTAGATAAACTGTATTTTTATTCACTATAAATCCTGCAAGTTCCCTAGCTTTCATTTCTATATTAATTTAGTTTAGATAATGGCTTCAGAAGCTTATTACGCCATATTCAATTAATGGGAAGCTCAAAAAGCAGCCAAAGCGAACGGTGACGTTTAGCAGCATGATTTGTGTTAGCAGAATTTGCAAATCATCCATATAAAGCTTTTCTGTACAAAACGATATCGCTTTCGATTTGTTAGAACCTTGCAATTAAAAGTTGGTGTCTCTAAAACGCCGATGGAGTTAATTAAATTGTATTTTTATTCACTATAAATCCTGCAAGTTCTCTAGCTTTCATTTCTATATTAATTTAGTTAAGATAATGGCTTCAGGAGATTATTAGGTGCCATATTCAATTAATGATATGCTCAAAAAGCAGCCAAAGCGAACGGTGACGTTTAGCAGCATGATTTGTGTTAGCACAATTTGCAAATCATTAATATAAAGCTTTTCTGTACAATACGATGTCACATAGATTTGTCAGAAACTAACATTTAAAAGTCGGTGGCTCTAAAACACCGATGGAGTTAGATAAACTGTATTTTTATTCACTATAAATCCTGCAAGTTCACTAGCTTTCATTACTATATTAATTTAGTTAAGATAATGGCTTCAGGAGCTTATTAGGTGCCATATTCAATTAATGGGACGCTCAAAAAGCAGCCTAAGCGAACGGTGACGTTTAGCAGCATGATTTGTGTTAGCAGAATTTGCAAATAATCAATATAAAGCTTTTCTGTACAATACGTCACATTAGATATGTTAGAAACTTACAATTAAAAGTCGGTGGCTCTAAAACGCTGATGGAGTTAGATAAACTGTATTTTTATTCACTATAAATCCTGCAAGTTTCCTAGCTTTCATTTCTATATTAATTTAGTTTAGATAATGGCTTCAGAAGCTTATTAAGTGCCATATTCAATTAATGGGACGCTCAAAAAGCAGCCTAAGCGAACGGTGACGTTTAGCAGCATGATTTGTGTTAGCAGAATTTGCAAATAATCAATATAAAGCTTTTCTGTACAATACGTCACATTAGATATGTTAGAAACTTACAATTAAAAGTCGGTGGCTCTAAAACGCTGATGGAGTTAGATAAACTGTATTTTTATTCACTATAAATCCTTCAAGCTCCCTAGCTTTCATTTCTATATTAATTTAGTTACAATAATGTTTTCACGAACTTATTTAGGTGTCATATTCAATTAATGGGACGCTCAAAAAGCAGCCAAAGCGAACGGTGACGTTTAGCAGCATTATTTGTGTTAGCAGAATTTGCAAATCATCTATATAAAGCTTTTCTGTACAAAACAATGTCGAATTTGATTTGTTAGAACCTTGCAATTAATTGGTGGTTCTAAAACGCCGATGGAGTTAGATAAACTGTATTTTTATTCACAATAAATTCTGCAAGTTCCCTAGCTTTCATTTCTATATTAATTTAGTTAATATAATGTCTTTACGAACTTATTAGGTGTTATATTCAATTAATGGGACGCTCAAAAAGCAGCCAAAGCGAATGGTGACGTTTAGCAGCATTAGTTGTGTTAGCAGAATTTGCAAATCATCAATATAAACCTTTTCTGAACAATACGATGTCACATTAGATTTGTTAGAAACTAACGATTAAAAGTCGGTGGCTCTAAAACGCCGATGGAGTTAGATAAATTGTATTTTTATTCACAATATATCCTGCAAGTTCTCTAGCTTACATATCTATATTAATTTTGTTAAGATAATGGCTTCACGAACTTATTAGGTGTCATATTCAATTAATGGGACGCTCAAAAAGCAGCCAAAGCGAACGGTGACGTTTAGCAGCATTATTTGTGTTAGCAGAATTTGCAAATCATCCATATAAAGCTTTTCTGTACAATACTATGTCACATTCGATTTAATAGAAACCAACAATTAAAAGTTAGTGGCTCTAAAACGCCAATGGAATTAGATAAACTGTATTTAAATTCACTAGAAATCCTGCAAGTTCCCTATCTTCCATTTCTATATTAATTTAGTTAAAATAATGTCTTCACGAACTTATTAGGTGTCATATTCAATTAATGGGACGCTCAAAAAGCAGACAAAGCAAACGAGGACGTTTAGCAGCATTATTTGTGTTAGCAGAATATGCAAATCGTCCATATAAAGCTTTTCTGTACAAAACGATGTCGCATTCGATTTGTTAGAACCTTGCAATTAAAAGTTGGTGTCTCTAAAACGCCGATGGAGTTAATTAAACTGTATTTTTATTCACTATAAATCCTGCAAGTTCCCTAGCTTTCATGTCTATATTAATTAGGTTAAAATAATGGCTTCAGGAGCTTATTAGGTGGCATATTCAATTAACGGGAACCTCAAAAAGCAGCCAAAGCGAACGTTGGCGGTGAGCAGAGTTATTTGTGTTAGCAGAATTTGTAAATCGTCCATATAAAGCTTTTCTGTACCATACGATGTCACATTCGATTTGTTAGAACCTTGCAATTTGAAGTTGGTGGCTCTAAAACGCCGATGGAGTTAGATAAACTTTATTTTTATTTACTATAAATCCCGCAAGTTCCCTAGCTTTCATTTCTATATTAATTTAGTTAAAATAATGCCTTCACGAACTTATTATGTGTCATATTCAATTAATGGGACGCTCAAAAAGCAGCCAAAGCGAACGGTGACGTTTAGTAGCTTGATTTGTGTTAGCAGAATTTGCAAATCATCAATATAAAGCTTTTCTGTACAATACGATGTCACATTAGATTTGTTAGAAACTAACAATCAAAAGTTGGTGTCTCTAAAACGCCGATGGAGTTAATTAAACTATATTTTTATTCACTATAAATCCTGCAAGTTCCCTAGCTTTCATGTCTATATTAATTAGGTTAAAATAATGGCTTCAGGAGCTTATTAGGTGCCATATTCAATTAATGGGATGCTCAAAAAGCAGCCAAAGCGAACGGTGACGTTTAGCAGCATGATTTGTGTTAGCAGAATTTGCAAATCATCAATATAAAGCTTTTCTGTACAATAGGATGTCACATTAGATTTGTTAGAAACTTACAATTAAAAGTCGGTGGCTCTTAAACGCCGATGGAGTTAGATAAACTGTATTTTTATTCACTATAAATCCTGCAAGTTCCCTAGCTTTCATTTCTATATTAATTTAGTTAAGATAATGGCTTCAGGAGTTTATTAGGTGCCATATTCAATTAATGGGAAGCTCAAAAAGCAGCCAAAGCGAACGGTGACGTTTAGCAGCATTATTTGTATTAGCAGAATTGGCAAATCATCAATATAAAGCTATTCTGTAAAATACGATGTCCCATTCGATTTGTTAGGACCTAACAATTAAAAGTTGGTGGCGCTAAAACGCGGATGGAGTTAGCTAAACTGTATTTTTATTCACTATAAATCCTGCAAGTTTCCTAGCTTTCATTTTTATATTAATTTAGTTAAAATAATGTCTTCACGAACTTATTAGGTGTCATATTCAATTAATGGGAAGCTCAAAAAGCAGCCAAAGCGAACGGTGAGGTTTAGCAGCATTATTTGTGTTAGCAGAATTTGCAAACCATCCATATAAAGCTTTTCTGTACAATACTATGTCACATTCGATTTGATAGAAATTAACAATTAAAAGTTAGTGGCTCTAAAACGCCAATGGAATTAGATAAACTGTATTTATATTCACTAGAAATCCTGCAAGTTCCCTATCTTCCATTTCTATATTAATTTAGTTAAAATAATGTCTTCACAAACTTATTAGGTGTCATATTCAATTAATGGGACGCTCAAAAAGCAGCCAAAGCAAACGGGGACGTTTAGCATCATTATTTGTGTTAGCAGAATTTGCAAATCATCCATATAAAGCTTTTCTGTACAAAACGATGTCGCATCCGATTTGTTAGAACCTTGCATTTAAAAGTTGGTGTCTCTAAAACGCCGATGGAGTTAATTAAATTGTATTTTTATTCACTATAAATCCTGCAAGTTCTCTAGCTTTCATGTCTATATTAATTTAGTTAAAATAATGGCTTCAGGAGCTTATTAGGTGGCATATTCAATTAACGGGAACTTCAAAAAGCACCCAAAGCGAACGGTGGCGGTGAGCAGAATTATTTGTGTTAGCAGAATTTGTAAATCATCCATATAAAGCTTTTCTGTACAAAACGATGTCGTATTCGATTTGTTAGAACCTTGCAATTAAAAGTTGGTGTCTCTAAAACGCCGATGGAGTTAATTAAACTGTATTTTTATTCACTATAAATCCTGGAAGTTCCCTAGCTTTCATGTCTATATTAATTAGGTTAAAATAATGGCTTCAGGAGCTTATTAGGTGGCATATTCAATTAACGGGAACCTCAAAAAGCAGCCAAAGCGAACGGTGGCGGTGAGCAGAGTTATTTGTGTTAGCAGAATTTGTAAATCGTCCATATAAAGCTTTTCTGTAATACGATGTCACATTCGATTTGTTAGAACCTTGCAATTTGAAGTTGGTGGCTCTAAAACGCCGATGGAGTTAGATAAACTTTATTTTTATTTACTATAAATCCCGCAAGTTCCCTAGCTTTCATTTCTATATTAATTTAGTTAAAATAATGCCTTCACGAACTTATTATGTGTCATATTCAATTAATGGGACGCTCAAAAAGCAGCCAAAGCGAACGGTGACGTTTAGCAGCTTGATTTGTGTTAGCAGAATTTGCAAATCATCAATATAAAGCTTTTCTGTACAATACGATGTCACATTAGATTTGTTAGAAACTAACAATTAATAGTCGGTGGCTCTAAAACGACCATGGAGTTAGATAAACTGTATTTTTATTCACTATAAATCCTGCAAGTTCCCTAGCTTTCATTTCTATATTAATTTAGTTAAGATAATGGCTTCAGGAGCTTATTAGGTGCCATATTCAATTAATGGGATGCTCAAAAAGCAGCCAAAGCGAACGGTGACGTTTAGCAGCATGATTTGTGTTAGCAGAATTTGCAAATCATCAATATAAAGCTTTTCTGTACAATAGGATGTCACATTAGATTTGTTAGAAACTTACAATTAAAAGTCGGTGGCTCTAAAACGCCGATGGAGTTAGATAAACTGTATTTTTATTCACTATAAATCCTGCAAGTTCCCTAGCTTTCATTTCTATATTAATTTAGTTAAGATAATGGCTTCAGGAGTTTATTAGGTGCCATATTCAATTAATGGGAAGCTCAAAAAGCAGCCAAAGCGAACGGTGACGTTTAGCAGCATTATTTGTATTAGCAGAATTGGCAAATCATCAATATAAACCTTTTCTGTACAATACGATGTCACATTAGATTTGTTAGAAACTAACAATTAAAAGTCGGTGGCTCTAAAACGCCGACGGAGTTAGATAAATTGTATTTTTATTCACAATATATCCTGCAAGTTCCCTAGCTTACATATCTATATTAATTTTGTTAAGATAATGGCTTCACGAACTTATTAGGTGGCATATTCAATTAATGAGACGCTCAAAAAGCAGCCAAAGCGAATGGTGACGTTTAGCAGCATTATTTGTATTAGCAGAATTGGCAAATTATCAATATAAAGCTATTCTGTAAAATACGATGTCGCATTCGATTTGTTAGGACCTAACAATTAAAAGTGGGTGGCGCTAAAACGCGGATGGAGTTAGATAAACTGTAGTTTTATTCACTATAAATCCTGCAAGCTCCCTAGCTTTCATTTCTATATTAATTTAGTTAAAATAATGTCTTCACGAACTTATTAGGTGTCATATTCAATTAATGGGACGCTCAAAAAGCAGCCAAAGCGAACGGTGACGTTTAGCAGCATTACTTGTGTTAGCAGAATTTGCAAATCATCCATATAAAGCTTTTCTGTACAAAACGATATCGCATTCGATTTGTTAGAACGTTGCACTTAAAAGTTGGTGTCTCTAAAACGCCGATGGAGTTAATTAAACTGTAGTTTTATTCACTATAAATCCTGCAAGCTCTTTAGCTTTCATTTCTATATTAATTTAGTTAAAATAATGTCTTCACGAACTTATTAGGTGTCATATTCAATTAATGGGACGCTCAAAAAGCAGCCAAAGCGAACGGTGACGTTTATCAGCATTATTTGTGTTAGCAGAATTTGCAAATCATCCATATAAAGCTTTTCTGTACAATACTATGTCACATTCGATTTGTTAGAACCTTGCAATTTGAAGTTGGTGGCTCTAAAACGCCGATGGAGTTAGATAAACTGTATTTTTATTCACTATAAATCCTGCAAGCTCCCTAGCTTTCATTTCTATATTAATTTAGTTAAAATAATGTCTTCACGAACTTATTAGGTGTCATATTCAATTAATGGGACGCTCAAAAAGCAGCCAAAGCAAACAGTGACGTTTAGCAGCATTACTTGTGTTAGCAGAATTAGCATATCATCCATATAAAGCTTTTCTGTACAAAACGATATCGCATTCGATTTGTTAGAACGTTGCACTTAAAAATTGGTGTCTCTAAAACGCCGATGGAGTTAACTAAACTGTATTTTTATTCACTATAAATCCTGAAAGTTCCCTAGCTTTTATTTCTATATTAATTTAGTTAAAATAATGTTTTCACGAACTTATTAGGTGTCATATTCAATTAATGGGACGCTCAAAAAGCAGCCAAAGCGAACGGTGACGTTTAGCAGCATTACTTGTGTTAGCAGAATTTGCAAATCATCCATATAAAGCTTTTCTGTACAAAACGATATCGCATTCGATTTGTTGGAACGTTGCACTTAAAAGTTGGTGTCTCTAAAACGCCGATGGAGTTAATTAAACTGTATTTTTATTCACTATAAATCCTTCAAGCTCCCTAGCTTTCATTTCTATATTAATTTAGTTAAAATAATGTTTTCACGAACTTATTATGTGTCATATTCAATTAATGGGACGCTCAAAAAGCAGCCAAAGCGAACGGTGACGTTTAGCAGCATTATTTGTGTTAGCAGAATTTGCAAATCATCGATATAAAGCTTTTCTGTACAAAACAATGTCGAATTCGATTTGTTAGAAACTTGCAATTAAAAGTTGGTGGTTCTAAAACGCCGATGGAGTTAGATAAACTGTATTTTTATTCACAATAAATTCTGCAAGTTCCCTAGCTTTCATTTCTATATTAATTTAGTTAATATAATGTCTTTACGAACTTATTAGGTGTCATATTCAATTAATGGGACGCTCAAAAAGCAGCCAAAGCGAACGGTGACGTTTAGCAGCATGATTTGTGTTAGCAGAATTTGCAAATCATCAATATAAAGCTTTTCTGTACAATAGGATGTCACATTAGATTTGTTAGAAACTTACAATTAAAAGTCGGTGGCTCTAAAACGCCGATGGAGTTAGATAAACTGTATTTTTATTCACTATAAATCCTGCAAGTTCCCTAGCTTTCATTTCTATATTAATTTAGTTAAGATAATGGCTTCAGGAGTTTATTAGGTGCCATATTCAATTAATGGGAAGCTCAAAAAGCAGCCAAAGCGAACGGTGACGTTTAGCAGCATTATTTGTATTAGCAGAATTGGCAAATTATCAATATAAACCTTTTCTGTACAATACGATGTCACATTAGATTTGTTAGAAACTAACAATTAAAAGTCGGTGGCTCTAAAACGCCGACGGAGTTAGATAAATTGTATTTTTATTCACAATATATCCTGCAAGTTCCCTAGCTTACATATCTATATTAATTTTGTTAAGATAATGGCTTCACGAACTTATTAGGTGGCATATTCAATTAATGAGACGCTCAAAAAGCAGCCAAAGCGAATGGTGACGTTTAGCAGCATTATTTGTATTAGCAGAATTGGCAAATTATCAATATAAAGCTATTCTGTAAAATACGATGTCGCATTCGATTTGTTAGGACCTAACAATTAAAAGTGGGTGGCGCTAAAACGCGGATGGAGTTAGCTAAACTGTATTTTTATTCACTATAAATCCTGCAAGTTTCCTAGCTTTCATTTTTATATTAATTTAGTTAAAATAATATCTTCACGAACTTATTAGGTGTCATATTCAATTAATTGGACGCTCAACAAGCAGCCAAAGCGAACGGTGACGCTTATCAGCATTATTTGTGTTAGCAGAATTTGCAAATCATCCATATAAAGCTTTTCTGTACAATACTATGTCACATTCGATTTGATAGAAATTAACAATTAAAAGTCGGTGGCTCTAAAACGCCGATGGAGTTAGATAAACTGTAGTTTTATTCACTATAAATCCTGCAAGCTCCCTAGCTTTCATTTCTATATTAATTTAGTTAAAATAATGTCTTCACGAACTTATTAGGTGTCATATTCAATTAATGGGACGCTCAAAAAGCAGCCAAAGCGAACGGTGACGTTTATCAGCATTATTTGTGTTAGCAGAATTTGCAAATCATCCATATAAAGCTTTTCTGTACAATACTATGTCACATTCGATTTGTTAGAACCTTGCAATTTGAAGTTGGTGGCTCTAAAACGCCGATGGAGTTAGATAAACTGTATTTTTATTCACTATAAATCCTGCAAGCTCCCTAGCTTTCATTTCTATATTAATTTAGTTAAAATAATGTCTTCACGAACTTATTAGGTGTCATATTCAATTAATGGGACGCTCAAAAAGCAGCCAAAGCAAACAGTGACGTTTAGCAGCATTACTTGTGTTAGCAGAATTAGCATATCATCCATATAAAGCTTTTCTGTACAAAACGATATCGCATTCGATTTGTTAGAACGTTGCACTTAAAAATTGGTGTCTCTAAAACGCCGATGGAGTTAACTAAACTGTATTTTTATTCACTATAAATCCTGAAAGTTCCCTAGCTTTTATTTCTATATTAATTTAGTTAAAATAATGTTTTCACGAACTTATTAGGTGTCATATTCAATTAATGGGACGCTCAAAAAGCAGCCAAAGCGAACGGTGACGTTTAGCAGCATTACTTGTGTTAGCAGAATTTGCAAATCATCCATATAAAGCTTTTCTGTACAAAACGATATCGCATTCGATTTGTTAGAACGTTGCACTTAAAAGTTGGTGTCTCTAAAACGCCGATGGAGTTAATTAAACTGTATTTTTATTCACTATAAATCCTTCAAGCTCCCTAGCTTTCATTTCTATATTAATTTAGTTAAAATAATGTTTTCACGAACTTATTATGTGTCATATTCAATTAATGGGACGCTCAAAAAGCAGCCAAAGCGAACGGTGACGTTTAGCAGCATTATTTGTGTTAGCAGAATTTGCAAATCATCGATATAAAGCTTTTCTGTACAAAACAATGTCGAATTCGATTTGTTAGAAACTTGCAATTAAAAGTTGGTGGTTCTAAAACGCCGATGGAGTTAGATAAACTGTATTTTTATTCACAATAAATTCTGCAAGTTCCCTAGCTTTCATGTCTATATTAATTTAGTTAATATAATGTCTTTACGAACTTATTAGGTGTTATATTAAATTAATGGGACGCTCAAAAAGCAGCCAAAGCGAATGGTGACGTTTAGCAGCATTAGTTGTGTTAGCAGAATTTGCAAATCATCAATATAAACCTTTTCTGAACAATACGATGTCACATTAGATTTGTTAGAAATTAACGATTAAAAGTAGGTGGCTCTAAAACGCCGATGGAGTTAGATAAATTGTATTTTTATTCACAATATATCCTGCAAGTTCTCTAGCTTACATATCTATATTAATTTTGTTAAGATAATGGCTTCACGAACTTATTAGGTGGCATATTCAATTAATGAGACGCTCAAAAAGCAGCCAAAGCGAATGGTGACGTTTAGCAGCATTATTTGTATTAGCAGAATTGGCAAATCATCAATATAAAGATTTTCTGTAAAATACGATGACGCATTCGATTTGTTAGGACCTAACAATTAAAAGTTGGTGACGCTAAAACGCGGATGGAGTTAGCTAAACTGTATTTTTATTCACTATAAATCCTGCAAGTTTCCTAGCTTTCATTTTTATATTAATTTAGTTAAAATTATGTCTTCACGAACTTATTAGGTGTCATATTCAATTAATGGGACGCTCAAAAAGCAGCCAAAGCGAACGGTGACGTTTAGCAGCATTATTTGTGTTAGCAGAATTTGCAAATCATCCATATAAAGCTTTTCTGTACAATACTATGTCACATTCGATTTGTTAGAACCTTGCAATTTGAAGTTGGTTGCTCTAAAACGCCGATGGAGTTAGATAAACTGTATTTTTATTCACTATAAATCCTGCAAGCTCCCTAGCTTTCATTTCTATATTAATTTAGTTAAAATAATGTCTTCACGAACTTATTAGGTGTCATATTTAATTAATGGGACGCTCAAAAAGCAGCCAAAGCGAACGGTGACGTTTAGCAGCTTTATTTGTGTTAGCAGAATTTGCAAATCATCCATATAAAGCTTTTCTGTACAATACTATGTCACATTCGATTTAATAGAAACTAACAATTAAAAGTTAGTGGCTCTAAAACGCCAATGGAATTAGATAAACTGTATTTATATTCACTAGAAATCCTGCAAGTTCCCTATCTTCCATTTCTATATTAATTTAGTTAAAATAATGTCTTTACGAACTTATTAGGTGTCATATTCAATTAATGGGACGCTCAAAAAGCAGACAAAGCAAACGGGGACGTTTAGCAGCATTATTTGTGTTAGCAGAATATGCAAATCGTCCATATAAAGCTTTTCTGTACAAAACGATGTCGCATTCGATTTGTTAGAACCTTGCAATTAAAAGTTGGTGTCTCTAAAACGCCGATGGAGTTAATTAAACTGTATTTTTATTCACTATAAATCCTGCAAGTT
This sequence comes from Agriotes lineatus, assembly GCA_940337035.1. Taxonomy (NCBI): domain Eukaryota; kingdom Metazoa; phylum Arthropoda; class Insecta; order Coleoptera; family Elateridae; genus Agriotes; species Agriotes lineatus. Next base: position 91,377 of record CALNHX010004831.1, on the reverse strand, counting down.
TCCTAGCTTTCATGTCTATATTAATTAGGTTAAAATAATGGCTTCAGGAGCTTATTAGGTGGCATATTCAATTAACGGGAACCTCAAAAAGCAGCCAAAGCAAACGGTGGCGGTTAGCAGAGTTATTTGTGTTAGCAGAATTTGTAAATCGTCCATATAAAGCTTTTCTGTACCATACGATGTCACATTCGATTTGTTAGAAACTAATAATTAAAAGTCGGTGGCTCTAAAACGCCAATAGAGTTAGAAAAACTGTATTTTTATTCACTATAAATCCTGCAAGTTCCCTAGCTTTCATTTCTATATTAATTTAGTTAAGATAATGGCTTGAGGAGCTTATTAGGTGCCATATTCAATTAATGGGATGCTCAAAAAGCAGCCAAAGCGAACGGTGACGTTTAGCAGCATGATTTGTGTTAGCAGAATTTGCAAATCATCAATATAAAGCTTTTCTGTACAATAGGATGTCACATTAGATTTGTTAGAAACTTACAATTAAAAGTCGGTGGCTCTAAAACGCCGATGGAGTTAGATAAACTGTATTTTTATTCACTATAAATCCTGCAAGTTCCCTAGCTTTCATTTCTATATTAATTTAGTTAAGATAATGGCTTCAGGAGTTTATTAGGTGCCATATTCAATTAATGGGAAGCACAAAAAGCAGCCAAAGCGAACGGTGACGTTTAGCAGCATGATTTGTGTTAGCAGAATTTGCAAATCATCAATATAAAGCTTTTCTGTACAATAGGATGTCACATTAGATTTGTTAGAAACTTACAATTAAAAGTCGGTGGCTCTAAAACGCCGATGGAGTTAGATAAACTGTATTTTTATTCACTATAAATCCTGCAAGTTCCCTAGCTTTCATTTCTATATTAATTTAGTTAAAATAATGGCTTCAGGAGCTTATTAGGTGGCATATTCAATTAACGGGAACCTCAAAAAGCAGCCAAAGCGAACGGTGGCGGTGAGCAGAGTTATTTGTGTTAGCAGAATTTGTAAATCGTCCATATAAAGCTTTTCTGTAATACGATGTCACATTCGATTTGTTAGAACCTTGCAATTTGAAGTTGGTGGCTCTAAAACGCCGATGGAGTTAGATAAACTTTATTTTTATTTACTATAAATCCCGCAAGTTCCCTAGCTTTCATTTCTATATTAATTTAGTTAAAATAATGCCTTCACGAACTTATTATGTGTCATATTCAATTAATGGGACGCTCAAAAAGCAGCCAAAGCGAACGGTGACGTTTAGCAGCTTGATTTGTGTTAGCAGAATTTGCAAATCATCAATATAAAGCTTTTCTGTACAATACGATGTCACATTAGATTTGTTAGAAACTAACAATTAATAGTCGGTGGCTCTAAAACGACCATGGAGTTAGATAAACTGTATTTTTATTCACTATAAATCCTGCAAGTTCCCTAGCTTTCATTTCTATATTAATTTAGTTAAGATAATGGCTTCAGGAGCTTATTAGGTGCCATATTCAATTAATGGGATGCTCAAAAAGCAGCCAAAGCGAACGGTGACGTTTAGCAGCATGATTTGTGTTAGCAGAATTTGCAAATCATCAATATAAAGCTTTTCTGTACAATAGGATGTCACATTAGATTTGTTAGAAACTTACAATTAAAAGTCGGTGGCTCTAAAACGCCGATGGAGTTAGATAAACTGTATTTTTATTCACTATAAATCCTGCAAGTTCCTAGCTTTCATTTCTATATTAATTTAGTTAAGATAATGGCTTCAGGAGTTTATTAGGTGCCATATTCAATTAATGGGAAGCTCAAAAAGCAGCCAAAGCGAACGGTGACGTTTAGCAGCATTATTTGTATTAGCAGAATTGGCAAATCATCAATATAAACCTTTTCTGTACAATACGATGTCACATTAGATTTGTTAGAAACTAACAATTAAAAGTCGGTGGCTCTAAAACGCCGACGGAGTTAGATAAATTGTATTTTTATTCACAATATATCCTGCAAGTTCCCTAGCTTACATATCTATATTAATTTTGTTAAGATAATGGCTTCACGAACTTATTAGGTGGCATATTCAATTAATGAGACGCTCAAAAAGCAGCCAAAGCGAATGGTGACGTTTAGCAGCATTATTTGTATTAGCAGAATTGGCAAATTATCAATATAAAGCTATTCTGTAAAATACGATGTCGCATTCGATTTGTTAGGACCTAACAATTAAAAGTGGGTGGCGCTAAAACGCGGATGGAGTTAGATAAACTGTAGTTTTATTCACTATAAATCCTGCAAGCTCCCTAGCTTTCATTTCTATATTAATTTAGTTAAAATAATGTCTTCACGAACTTATTAGGTGTCATATTCAATTAATGGGACGCTCAAAAAGCAGCCAAAGCGAACGGTGACGTTTAGCAGCATTACTTGTGTTAGCAGAATTTGCAAATCATCCATATAAAGCTTTTCTGTACAAAACGATATCGCATTCGATTTGTTAGAACGTTGCACTTAAAAGTTGGTGTCTCTAAAACGCCGATGGAGTTAATTAAACTGTAGTTTTATTCACTATAAATCCTGCAAGCTCCCTAGCTTTCATTTCTATATTAATTTAGTTAAAATAATGTCTTCACGAACTTATTAGGTGTCATATTCAATTAATGGGACGCTCAAAAAGCAGCCAAAGCGAACGGTGACGTTTATCAGCATTATTTGTGTTAGCAGAATTTGCAAATCATCCATATAAAGCTTTTCTGTACAATACTATGTCACATTCGATTTGTTAGAACCTTGCAATTTGAAGTTGGTGGCTCTAAAACGCCGATGGAGTTAGATAAACTGTATTTTTATTCACTATAAATCCTGCAAGCTCCCTAGCTTTCATTTCTATATTAATTTAGTTAAAATAATGTCTTCACGAACTTATTAGGTGTCATATTCAATTAATGGGACGCTCAAAAAGCAGCCAAAGCAAACAGTGACGTTTAGCAGCATTACTTGTGTTAGCAGAATTAGCATATCATCCATATAAAGCTTTTCTGTACAAAACGATATCGCATTCGATTTGTTAGAACGTTGCACTTAAAAATTGGTGTCTCTAAAACGCCGATGGAGTTAACTAAACTGTATTTTTATTCACTATAAATCCTGAAAGTTCCCTAGCTTTTATTTCTATATTAATTTAGTTAAAATAATGTTTTCACGAACTTATTAGGTGTCATATTCAATTAATGGGACGCTCAAAAAGCAGCCAAAGCGAACGGTGACGTTTAGCAGCATTACTTGTGTTAGCAGAATTTGCAAATCATCCATATAAAGCTTTTCTGTACAAAACGATATCGCATTCGATTTGTTAGAACGTTGCACTTAAAAGTTGGTGTCTCTAAAACGCCGATGGAGTTAATTAAACTGTATTTTTATTCACTATAAATCCTTCAAGCTCCCTAGCTTTCATTTCTATATTAATTTAGTTAAAATAATGTTTTCACGAACTTATTATGTGTCATATTCAATTAATGGGACGCTCAAAAAGCAGCCAAAGCGAACGGTGACGTTTAGCAGCATTATTTGTGTTAGCAGAATTTGCAAATCATCGATATAAAGCTTTTCTGTACAAAACAATGTCGAATTCGATTTGTTAGAAACTTGCAATTAAAAGTTGGTGGTTCTAAAACGCCGATGGAGTTAGATAAACTGTATTTTTATTCACAATAAATTCTGCAAGTTCCCTAGCTTTCATTTCTATATTAATTTAGTTAATATAATGTCTTTACGAACTTATTAGGTGTCATATTCAATTAATGGGACGCTCAAAAAGCAGCCAAAGCGAACGGTGACGTTTAGCAGCATGATTTGTGTTAGCAGAATTTGCAAATCATCAATATAAAGCTTTTCTGTACAATAGGATGTCACATTAGATTTGTTAGAAACTTACAATTAAAAGTCGGTGGCTCTAAAACGCCGATGGAGTTAGATAAACTGTATTTTTATTCACTATAAATCCTGCAAGTTCCCTAGCTTTCATTTCTATATTAATTTAGTTAAGATAATGGCTTCAGGAGTTTATTAGGTGCCATATTCAATTAATGGGAAGCTCAAAAAGCAGCCAAAGCGAACGGTGACGTTTAGCAGCATTATTTGTATTAGCAGAATTGGCAAATCATCAATATAAACCTTTTCTGTACAATACGATGTCACATTAGATTTGTTAGAAACTAACAATTAAAAGTCGGTGGCTCTAAAACGCCGACGGAGTTAGATAAATTGTATTTTTATTCACAATATATCCTGCAAGTTCCCTAGCTTACATATCTATATTAATTTTGTTAAGATAATGGCTTCACGAACTTATTAGGTGGCATATTCAATTAATGAGACGCTCAAAAAGCAGCCAAAGCGAATGGTGACGTTTAGCAGCATTATTTGTATTAGCAGAATTGGCAAATTATCAATATAAAGCTATTCTGTAAAATACGATGTCGCATTCGATTTGTTAGGACCTAACAATTAAAAGTGGGTGGCGCTAAAACGCGGATGGAGTTAGCTAAACTGTATTTTTATTCACTATAAATCCTGCAAGTTTCCTAGCTTTCATTTTTATATTAATTTAGTTAAAATAATGTCTTCACGAACTTATTAGGTGTCATATTCAATTAATTGGACGCTCAACAAGCAGCCAAAGCGAACGGTGACGCTTATCAGCATTATTTGTGTTAGCAGAATTTGCAAATCATCCATATAAAGCTTTTCTGTACAATACTATGTCACATTCGATTTGATAGAAATTAACAATTAAAAGTCGGTGGCTCTAAAACGCCGATGGAGTTAGATAAACTGTAGTTTTATTCACTATAAATCCTGCAAGCTCCCTAGCTTTCATTTCTATATTAATTTAGTTAAAATAATGTCTTCACGAACTTATTAGGTGTCATATTCAATTAATGGGACGCTCAAAAAGCAGCCAAAGCGAACGGTGACGTTTATCAGCATTATTTGTGTTAGCAGAATTTGCAAATCATCCATATAAAGCTTTTCTGTACAATACTATGTCACATTCGATTTGTTAGAACCTTGCAATTTGAAGTTGGTGGCTCTAAAACGCCGATGGAGTTAGATAAACTGTATTTTTATTCACTATAAATCCTGCAAGCTCCCTAGCTTTCATTTCTATATTAATTTAGTTAAAATAATGTCTTCACGAACTTATTAGGTGTCATATTCAATTAATGGGACGCTCAAAAAGCAGCCAAAGCAAACAGTGACGTTTAGCAGCATTACTTGTGTTAGCAGAATTAGCATATCATCCATATAAAGCTTTTCTGTACAAAACGATATCGCATTCGATTTGTTAGAACGTTGCACTTAAAAATTGGTGTCTCTAAAACGCCGATGGAGTTAACTAAACTGTATTTTTATTCACTATAAATCCTGAAAGTTCCCTAGCTTTTATTTCTATATTAATTTAGTTAAAATAATGTTTTCACGAACTTATTAGGTGTCATATTCAATTAATGGGACGCTCAAAAAGCAGCCAAAGCGAACGGTGACGTTTAGCAGCATTACTTGTGTTAGCAGAATTTGCAAATCATCCATATAAAGCTTTTCTGTACAAAACGATATCGCATTCGATTTGTTAGAACGTTGCACTTAAAAGTTGGTGTCTCTAAAACGCCGATGGAGTTAATTAAACTGTATTTTTATTCACTATAAATCCTTCAAGCTCCCTAGCTTTCATTTCTATATTAATTTAGTTAAAATAATGTTTTCACGAACTTATTATGTGTCATATTCAATTAATGGGACGCTCAAAAAGCAGCCAAAGCGAACGGTGACGTTTAGCAGCATTATTTGTGTTAGCAGAATTTGCAAATCATCGATATAAAGCTTTTCTGTACAAAACAATGTCGAATTCGATTTGTTAGAAACTTGCAATTAAAAGTTGGTGGTTCTAAAACGCCGATGGAGTTAGATAAACTGTATTTTTATTCACAATAAATTCTGCAAGTTCCCTAGCTTTCATGTCTATATTAATTTAGTTAATATAATGTCTTTACGAACTTATTAGGTGTTATATTCAATTAATGGGACGCTCAAAAAGCAGCCAAAGCGAATGGTGACGTTTAGCAGCATTAGTTGTGTTAGCAGAATTTGCAAATCATCAATATAAACCTTTTCTGAACAATACGATGTCACATTAGATTTGTTAGAAATTAACGATTAAAAGTAGGTGGCTCTAAAACGCCGATGGAGTTAGATAAATTGTATTTTTATTCACAATATATCCTGCAAGTTCTCTAGCTTACATATCTATATTAATTTTGTTAAGATAATGGCTTCACGAACTTATTAGGTGGCATATTCAATTAATGAGACGCTCAAAAAGCAGCCAAAGCGAATGGTGACGTTTAGCAGCATTATTTGTATTAGCAGAATTGGCAAATCATCAATATAAAGCTTTTCTGTAAAATACGATGACGCATTCGATTTGTTAGGACCTAACAATTAAAAGTTGGTGACGCTAAAACGCGGATGGAGTTAGCTAAACTGTATTTTTATTCACTATAAATCCTGCAAGTTTCCTAGCTTTCATTTTTATATTAATTTAGTTAAAATTATGTCTTCACGAACTTATTAGGTGTCATATTCAATTAATGGGACGCTCAAAAAGCAGCCAAAGCGAACGGTGACGTTTAGCAGCATTATTTGTGTTAGCAGAATTTGCAAATCATCCATATAAAGCTTTTCTGTACAATACTATGTCACATTCGATTTGTTAGAACCTTGCAATTTGAAGTTGGTTGCTCTAAAACGCCGATGGAGTTAGATAAACTGTATTTTTATTCACTATAAATCCTGCAAGCTCCCTAGCTTTCATTTCTATATTAATTTAGTTAAAATAATGTCTTCACGAACTTATTAGGTGTCATATTTAATTAATGGGACGCTCAAAAAGCAGCCAAAGCGAACGGTGACGTTTAGCAGCTTTATTTGTGTTAGCAGAATTTGCAAATCATCCATATAAAGCTTTTCTGTACAATACTATGTCACATTCGATTTAATAGAAACTAACAATTAAAAGTTAGTGGCTCTAAAACGCCAATGGAATTAGATAAACTGTATTTATATTCACTAGAAATCCTGCAAGTTCCCTATCTTCCATTTCTATATTAATTTAGTTAAAATAATGTCTTTACGAACTTATTAGGTGTCATATTCAATTAATGGGACGCTCAAAAAGCAGACAAAGCAAACGGGGACGTTTAGCAGCATTATTTGTGTTAGCAGAATATGCAAATCGTCCATATAAAGCTTTTCTGTACAAAACGATGTCGCATTCGATTTGTTAGAACCTTGCAATTAAAAGTTGGTGTCTCTAAAACGCCGATGGAGTTAATTAAACTGTATTTTTATTCACTATAAATCCTGCAAGTTTCCTAGCTTTCATGTCTATATTAATTAGGTTAAAATAATGGCTTCAGGAGCTTATTAGGTGGCATATTCAATTAACGGGAACCTCAAAAAGCAGCCAAAGCAAACGGTGGCGGTTAGCAGAGTTATTTGTGTTAGCAGAATTTGTAAATCGTCCATATAAAGCTTTTCTGTACCATACGATGTCACATTCGATTTGTTAGAAACTAATAATTAAAAGTCGGTGGCTCTAAAACGCCAATAGAGTTAGAAAAACTGTATTTTTATTCACTATAAATCCTGCAAGTTCCCTAGCTTTCATTTCTATATTAATTTAGTTAATATAATGGCTTGAGGAGCTTATTAGGTGCCATATTCAATTAATGGGATGCTCAAAAAGCAGCCAAAGCGAACGGTGACGTTTAGCAGCATGATTTGTGTTAGCAGAATTTGCAAATCATCAATATAAAGCTTTTCTGTACAATAGGATGTCACATTAGATTTGTTAGAAACTTACAATTAAAAGTCGGTGGCTCTAAAACGCCGATGGAGTTAGATAAACTGTATTTTTATTCACTATAAATCCTGCAAGTTCCCTAGCTTTCATTTCTATATTAATTTAGTTAAGATAATGGCTTCAGGAGTTTATTAGGTGCCATATTCAATTAATGGGAAGCACAAAAAGCAGCCAAAGCGAACGGTGACGTTTAGCAGCATTATTTGATTTAGCAGAATTGGCAAATCATCAATATAAACCTTTTCTGTACAATACGATGTCACATTAGATTTGTTAGAAACTAACAATTAAAAGTCGGTGGCTCTAAAACGCCGACGGAGTTAGATAAATTGTATTTTTATTCACAATATATCCTGCAAGTTCCCTAGCTTACATATCTATATTAATTTTGTTAAGATAATGGCTTCACGAACTTATTAGGTGGCATATTCAATTAATGAGACGCTCAAAAAGCAGCCAAAGCGAATGGTGACGTTTAGCAGCATTATTTGTATTAGCAGAATTGGCAAATTATCAATATAAAGCTATTCTGTAAAATACGATGTCGCATTCGATTTGTTAGGACCTAACAATTAAAAGTGGGTGGCGCTAAAACGCGGATGGAGTTAGCTAAACTGTATTTTTATTCACTATAAATCCTGCAAGTTTCCTAGCTTTCATTTTTATATTAATTTAGTTAAAATAAAATCTTCACGAACTTATTAGGTGTCATATTCAATTAATTGGACGCTCAACAAGCAGCCAAAGCGAACGGTGACGTTTATCAGCATTATTTGTGTTAGCAGAATTTGCAAATCATCCATATAAAGCTTTTCTGTACAATACTATGTCACATTCGATTTGATAGAAATTAACAATTAAAAGTCGGTGGCTCTAAAACGCCGATGGAGTTAGATAAACTGTATTTTTATTCACTATAAATCCTGCAAGCTCCCTAGCTTTCATTTCTATATTAATTTAGTTAAAATAATGTCTTCACGAACTTATTAGGTGTCATATTCAATTAATGGGACGCTCAAAAAGCAGCCAAAGCGAACGGTGACGTTTATCAGCATTATTTGTGTTAGCAGAATTTGCAAATCATCCATATAAAGCTTTTCTGTACAATACTATGTCACATTCGATTTGTTAGAACCTTGCAATTTGAAGTTGGTGGCTCTAAAACGCCGATGGAGTTAGATAAACTGTATTTTTATTCACTATAAATCCTGCAAGCTCCCTAGCTTTCATTTCTATATTAATTTAGTTAAAATAATGTCTTCACGAACTTATTAGGTGTCATATTCAATTAATGATACGCTCAAAAAGCAGCCAAAGCGAACGGTGACGTTTAGCAGCATTATTTGTGTTAGCAGAATTTGCAAATCATCTATATAAAGCTTTTCTGTACAAAACAATGTCGAATTCGATTTGTTAGAACCTTGCAATTAAAAGTTGGTGGTTCTAAAACGCCGATGGAGTTAGATAAACTTTATTTTTATTCACAATAAATCCTGCAAGTTCCCTAGCTTTCATTTCTATATTAATTTAGTTAAAATAATGTCTTTACGAACTTATTAGGTGTCATATTCAATTAATGGGACGCTCAAAAAGCAGCCAAAGCGAACGGTGACGTTTAGCAGCATGATTTGTGTTAGCAGAATTTGCAAATCATCAATATAAAGCTTTTCTGTACAATAGGATGTCACATTAGATTTGTTAGAAACTTACAATTAAAAGTCGGTGGCTCTAAAACGCCGATGGAGTTAGATAAACTGTATTTTTATTCACTATAAATCCTGCAAGTTCCCTAGCTTTCATTTCTATATTAATTTAGTTAAGATAATGGCTTCAGGAGTTTATTAGGTGCCATATTCAATTAATGGGAAGCACAAAAAGCAGCCAAAGCGAACGGTGACGTTTAGCAGCATTATTTGATTTAGCAGAATTGGCAAATCATCAATATAAACCTTTTCTGTACAATACGATGTCACATTAGATTTGTTAGAAACTAACAATTAAAAGTCGGTGGCTCTAAAACGCCGACGGAGTTAGATAAATTGTATTTTTATTCACAATATATCCTGCAAGTTCCCTAGCTTACATATCTATATTAATTTTGTTAAGATAATGGCTTCACGAACTTATTAGGTGGCATATTCAATTAATGAGACGCTCAAAAAGCAGCCAAAGCGAACGGTGACGTTTAGCAGCATTATTTGTGTTAGCAGAATTTGCAAATCATCTATATAAAGCTTTTCTGTACAAAACAATGTCGAATTCGATTTGTTAGAACCTTGCAATTAAAAGTTGGTGGTTCTAAAACGCCGATGGAGTTAGATAAACTTTATTTTTATTCACAATAAATCCTGCAAGTTCCCTAGCTTTCATTTCTATATTAATTTAGTTAAAATAATGTCTTTACGAACTTATTAGGTGTCATATTCAATTAATGGGACGCTCAAAAAGCAGCCAAAGCGAACGGTGACGTTTAGCAGCATTATTTGTGTTAGCAGAATTTGCAAATCATCTATATAAAGCTTTTCTGTACAAAACAATGTCGAATTCGATTTGTTAGAAACTTACAATTAAAAGTCGGTGGCTCTAAAACGCCGATGGAGTTAGATAAATTGTATTTTTATTCACAATATATCCTGCAAGTTCCCTAGCTTACAGATCTATATTAATTTTGTTAAGATAATGGCTTCACGAACTTATTAGGTGTCATATTCGATTAATGAGACGCTCAAAAAGCAGCCAAAGCGAATGGTGACGTTTAGCAGCATTATTTGTATTAGCAAAATTGGCAAATCATCAATATAAAGCTATTCTGTAAAATACGATGTCCCATTCGATTTGTTAGGACCTAACAATTAAAAGTTGGTGGCGCTAAAACGCGGATGGAGTTAGCTAAACTGTATTTTTATTCACTATAAATCCTGCAAGTTTCCTAGCTTTCATTTTTATATTAATTTAGTTAAAATAATGTCTTCACGAACTTATTAGGTGTCATATTCAATTAATGGGAAGCTCAAAAAGCAGCCAAAGCGAACGGTGAGGTTTAGCAGCATTATTTGTGTTAGCAGAATTTGCAAACCATCCATATAAAGCTTTTCTGTACAATACTATGTCACATTCTGAACAGATTCGCCTGGAGGCTGTAGAAATCAGGCGTCCGTTACGTTATTTTGCTGGTTCCATCCCTTATGTTAAGCGCAGAACTGAGACAGCAGTTTCCGCTTTAAGACAGCTTAGTCATGCCACTTAACGGGATGATAATTCGTCACTGTGTAAGATGCAGCCTCACATCCCTTAATTATTTATAGGCTTGGACCCACAGCGACGCAGTAAGTGAATCTAACAAGTAAATGCAGACTGGTTTATTACAAAAATAATTGTTCTATATATACAAACAAATTTGCTTAGATCATAGTAATATACAAAGTTCATTTCTAATAACAGGTGCAATGTATTATATTCAGTAGGTTAATTTACTAGTCTTGCAAAACAATACTCAGCGGTTTTGCTTCCGTGATATGATATGGACTCCATGAACTCGAGCGTCTTTTATGCTGAGCTGCGATTGTAGGCATTTAAACCTTGTCACGGCCTTGCGTAATTGTGTACGCGAAGCCGTGTAAAAATGCTGAGCGGCGACTGCGAGGTGTTTAAACTTGACTGTGAGTAGGTCGCCGCGCTTGCATAATGCAATATTGCGTTTTTGGTGGCTTTTAACTTTTAGAATGTTTCGTAAAGTTTAAATGAATAATTATAAATTTATATCTGGTTAATCTGTTAAAGACAAGATTAAACATATTGCCAATTTTAAGCCACAAAAAAGCAAACCGATAAATTATATTGTTTCTTCGAGATTGAGCGTTTTGAGAGGATATTCTTCTGCCTGGGGTTGTGCGGGTGGTGGCTTCCTTCGTGTTATTCGTTGCCGAATGTAGTAGATAGCTCCTAGTAGGGCAGCGGTTCCCAAAAGGCTGCCTGTGACCCCAATAGACAGGTGAGAATGATGTCGGATGGCTTTCCAGGTGAAGTTTTTTATATGCTCCTGGAAATCTAACTGCGATGCTTGTAGGTCTTCGAAGTGGTCTGACTGAGTTAGTACAGGTTCCTCTGCGATTTCTGAAAATGAGTTTGTTGTGATTGGGTTGGTAATATTGATACTGATAGCCTTGGAGTATCCAGCCAGGATCTTGTATTTTCTGTTGTGCCTTGGGGTTAATGTATTCCTCGCAGTTTGGATGATGCAATCCGATGAAATTTGAATGACACCTGTAGTGTTGACGGTGACTTCTTCCCTGTTTCCACTACAAGTGATTGCTATGCGGGTTGGTTTACTGACTACAAATAGCCAGGTGTTTTCCATGTACAATTGTTTCCAAATAATGGACTGGATGCGATGTCTTCGTAGGAGACATTGACTGGTTTCTACTCGGTGATATATATCGTCAATGATGCAGTTTGGGTTGTTTTCAATTCCTTTAACTACCGTTGGACTGCAAACATAGGTAGTGGGAGAAATTTGTAGCTCTTCTTTGAATTCTTCATCTGTTTCGTGGAAGTACATTTGTAGGTTGTAATCCACAGCGAAGATTCCTTTCGGCACATCGATCATCCAGTAGGATCCATTGCTGATTTGGAGAGGAATTGGTGTCACTTTAATTAAGGAGTATTCCGTTTTTTCCACTATGATGAAATACCCTTGGACGTTGATGTAGATGTCGTCATGCCCAATGTCAACCTTTAGAATTGGCGTTGGTAATATCTCCAAATTTGGTGAAAGTTTACTGGTTGCATTAGCGAGGATCTGTTTAATTTGAGCAGGTGTTATTAGCTCGTACAGATTACCTTGCTGAAAGTGAACGTTTAAGATGTGAATATGGTAGTTGCACAGTTCACTAATTACATTTGTGGCGACTTGGTACACACTGATGATGTGAATATTTAGTCGGTTGGAGTCGGTTGCTTTATACCATTTGTCCATGTTGTTAATGGCCCGGATTCCTTGGTTTAATTTTTCTTGGAAATGTTCCAGCTTCTTGTCGATTCGTTCTTCGGTTTCATTAAACCTGGAAAGTGCTGATAGCAAGAATTTGGATTGTTGACTGTCCATTTTTATTAGTTCCTGTTGATTCTTGTCTAGCCTGTCTATATCTTGATAGACTTCATCGTTGACTCCAAAAATTGATGTTAATACTGTGCCAAGGACTCCTCTTTTTTCTCGTCTTGTTATTATTTCTTCCATACCATCTCTAATCCATTCCATTTGCTTTTTCTGTTCCAGAAGATGATGCACCAGTGTCTTGCATAATGTGTCTTCGGACAGTTCTTTTGCAGAGTCGCAGAGATTGTCGAATTTGTCTACCATGTCTGTGACTGTTTCGAAGTCTTCTTCGATCTTCCCCCTCTCGAACTGGATTTCGATCCGGAATGTTCCTCTCTCAATCTTCCCGTGTCCAATGTGTTCTACATAGTACCCGCTGTCTGGTTTTTGGATATTAAATTCTGCTTTACTTAATGTATTGGTGGTAAGAAGGGTAAAGATGAGTAACAGCAGTTTCCATTTGGACGCGACAGATTTCCTTGGTGCTGGGGATGATCGTGTCTGGATAATGTTAGTTGAAATTTTATCTTCTGCCTCTGGTTCCTGCGATTCCTCGGTAGTTGCTGGTAATGGAATGATGCTGCCTATGGATCGTTTTAGCTGATGTCCTCCTGATTTCTGGAGCGTCACTACTCGTACTGATCCATCGGCTGCTGGATGAGTTGCAGTGACTCTTGCTAAAGGCCACTTACTAGGATTGATACTATCTTCTTTGATTAACACTAAATCTCCAACTTTAGTGTTCTCCAATGGTTTCTTCCATTTGTTTCGTTGCTGTAATCCATGAAGGTAGTCCGAGCTCCATGATTTCCAAAAATCTTGCTTGATCTTTTGGATTATCCTCCAACGATTCGATAGATTTGAAGATATTGGAGTGTTGATTGGGTCTGGTGGCGATATGATTTCCCTCCCTATTAGGAAATGGCCTGGCGTCAGAGCAGTTGTGTCCTCAATATCGTTGCCTTGTGGACATAGAGGACGTGAGTTTAGGCAGGCCTCAATTTGGCAGAGAAGAGTTGTTAACTCTTCAAAGGTGAGAGTAGCGTGGCCAATAGTTCTCTTCAGATGATGCTTCATTGATTTTACCCCTGCTTCCCATATCCCTCCGAAGTGAGGGGCTATTGGAGGGATGAAGTGCCATTGGGTACCACCGGTTGCTAAGGTTTCTTGGACAACTGGGCCTTCAATTGTTTGGCGGGTTTCCTTGTCCAACACTTTTCTTGCGCCAACGAAGTTTGTTCCGTTGTCGCTGTATAGGTGTGCACAGCGTCCTCTTCGGGCAGTAAACCTCCTGAAGACTGCTAGGAAGCTGTTGGTTGTCATGTCGCTGACGGCCTCTAGGTGGATTGCCTTGGTTGATAGACAGACAAAAACAGCAATGTACCCTTTGTGCGAAGAATGCCCTCTTCCCTTGGATGTTCGGATCTGTATTGGGCCGGCGTAGTCCACTCCGGAATGGAAGAATGGAGGAGTTGAATTCACTCTGGTTGATGGAAGATTTCCCATCAGTTGCTGTGCTGCCTCTGCTTTGTATCGTAGACATCGGAAACACTTCTGGATGCTGGAGCTGACTGCTTTCTTCGCGTTGATGATCCAATATTTTCTTCGGATATATGAGAGAGTGAGTTGGGTGCCACCGTGCAGCGTGCGTAGATGCGCCTCTTGGATTATTAGTTTGGAAATATGACTGGAGTACGGGAGTATGATTGGGTGTTTTTCATTGAAGGACAAGGTGGAATTTTCTAATCTTCCTCCAACACGGATTATTCCATGCTGATCGATGAAGGGATTGAGGTTGGCAAGCTTGTTACTGGAACTCACATATTTGTTCTGCCGGAGTTGAGATCCTGTTGCCCTCAAAATAGGATCACTTCCTTGGATGACCTTAACGAGTAGGAGGATGGTGTCGTCCATTTCCTTCACTGATAGGCATCCTGATTGAGTGGGAAGTCGCTTACACTTGTTGATGAATCTTCGGCAATGTGACATGACTCGTACCATTCTTGTTAGAGAAGAAAAACGATGAACGACTTCGTTCTCGTCTTGATGAATGGTAGTTTGATGCACAGTGTAACTTCTTGCTTCTTCCTCGGTGGTTGCGGTGTCTGGTTGACACGGCCATGAACTCTTGTTAACTAGCCAGCTCGGTCCGTCCCACCATAGGAGATGATTCTTTAGTTTTTCTGGACTAGTGCCTCGGGAGATGACGTCTGCAGGATTCTCTTCGGATTTGACGTGGTTCCAATGTTGAGCCGGAACTAGATTGTTGATTTCGGCTACTCGATTCGCGACGAACGTCTTCCATCGTACCGGGTCTCCTTTTATCCATCCTAATGTAACCATGGAGTCGGTCCAGGCGAAGATAGACACCTTAGGAAGGTCTAATGCTGCAATTACCCTTTGAAGTAGATTGGAAAGGAGTACTGCTGCGCAGAGTTCCAGTCTTGGTAATGTCGTCTTGGCTCGGGCTGGTGCCACCTTGGATTTGGCTATTAATAAGGATACCTTGACTTGGCCGGATGATGTGGTGACTCTGGTATAAATCGCGGCCCCGAAAGCTCTTTCGGAGGCGTCACAGAATCCATGCAGCTCTACTAGAGATTCCCTTTTTATAAACAACCACCTTGGTAAGGTAATTTCTTCCACTGCCTTGAGTTGAGACCTGAGCGTCTCCCATTTGCCTTGGATATTTTCAGACACTGGGTCATCCCATTTGATATTTTCGAGCCATAGTTCTTGGATGAGTAGCTTGGCAGTGATGATGACGGGTGCTAACCATCCCAATGGGTCGAAAATTTTGGCAACTTCGGATAGTATGGTGCGTTTGGTGGATTCCTGTTGCTTAACGTCTACCTTAAAACAGAAAACATCTTCATATGGAGACCAGTGAATGCCCAAGGACTTTTTTACGCCGTCTTCACTTATTTCGAGGTATGTTTGTTCCTTTAACTCTTCTGGGAGTTCTTGAATGATGGCTGACTCATTACTGCACCATTTATGTAGAGTAAAGCCTCCACGCTTTAGTAAGGAAATGAGCTGACCTTGTTGTTGGATCGCTTCTTCCACAGTGTCGGCCCCAGAAAGCACGTCGTCCACGTAGAAATCTTTCTTTACTGCTTCTGAAGCTAATGGAAATGAGACCTTTTCGTCCTGTGCGAGTTGATGCAAGGTTCGAATGGCAAGATAGGGAGCTGATGCGGTTCCATAAGTGACGGTGCACAGCTTATATTCCCTGATTGGCTGTGATTTGTCGAATCTCCATAGGATTCTTTGGTACTCCTGGTCTTGGTTGTTCATTCTGATTTGTCGGTACATTTTTTCAATGTCTGCAGAAAAAACAATCCTTGTGTGTTCTCCATCGAAGTAGAATGTCGACCAGTTCTTGCTGAAGTTTAGGTCCAGCGTACATCATCTCATTTAAGGATTTTCCGTGAGAGGCCTTGCTAGAGGCATCGAAAACGACACGAAGCCTGGTTGATGAACTTGCTTCTCGGATGACGCCATGGTGGGGAATGTAATACTTGCCGTTATTCTCATCTTCCTTTGCCACCTTTTCCATATGTCCTAAATCCAAGTATTCTTGCATGAATTTCTTGTATTGGACTGCTAGATCTTGATCTTGTCCTAATTTCTTCTCCAGATGTATGAATCGTGCCAATGCTGAGGGTTTGGACCTTCCCATGTGTACTGGAGTTTGTTTGAATGGAATCCTTACTACGTATCTTCCATCTACGTCTCGCTGGACTGTGTCTGTGAATTTATTTTCACATACCTGATCATCTGGGGAAAGTTTCCTTTGAGGAGAAGCCTCTTCAATGTTCCAGAATTTCTGCAACTGCTCATCCTCTTCAATTTTGGCAACCATGGTGTTGACCTTAAGGCTGGTGGGAGGTCGTCTTCCCATGGTTCCTGATAAGATCCATCCCAATTCGGTATTCTGTCCTAGGATGCCATCTTTGGATTTCTTGATTCCTTCGAGAATTATTTGGGAATATTCTTCAGCGCCTAGAAGTATATCTATGGGGCCAGGTCGGTTGAAGGTTGGATCGGCGATGAAGACATGTTTCCAGGCATCCATTTTTATGTTCGGAATGGGTGATGAAGGCATGGTTTTTGTAAGTTTGGGAAGTACCAGTAAAGTAACAGGTAAGGAAAATTTACTTGGAAATCTTGGCGTAATCAAACCTGTGATTTTCCATTTTGCGACTTTTGTTTCGCTGTTCCCAATTCCGGAGATTTCTGCTCGAACCTTGGTCCTGGGTAACGCTAATAATTCGGCTGCGGCTTCGGTGATGAAGGAACCTTGAGACCCTGGATCTATCAAAACCCTCAAGAGATGAGTCATCCCGGATGCTGCCTTAACTTGAACCGTTGCTGTGGCCAGTAGCACTTGGCTCTTCTTTGCGCCTAGGTTGGCGGCAATGATTGTGGGTTTTGGCTTCTTCTCTGGAGCGTTGGAGGTCTGCATGGCTGCTGCGTGAGAAAACGTCTTCATCTTCGGAGCAGGTATCGGCTTTGATGGCGGCTGTGCCTTGTGAAGCAGAGTATGGTGTGGAAAGCGGCAGATTTTGCAGTTATAATACGAACGACATTGTATATTAGAATCGTGTCGCAAACATCGAAAGCACAATCGGTAGGTTCTTACCACTTCTTGCTTTTCGTGGGTGGAGAGCCTCTGGAATTGACCACAGTTATCGATGTAATGGTCCCCATTGCACATCTTGCAGTTGAGATATCCGGCAGCGTAATTTTTCTGTGGCTTGTCCTGAGTTGGTTTTCGAGCTCCATCAATGGATTCCAAGGATTGGAACCGCATTTGTAAGAAGGCCATTAGAGTTTGGTGATCCTGAACTTCATTTGGGCACTGAAGCGATTGCTCATATAATTTGTTAGTTTCAGGATCCCATTTTCGAGTAATAACTCGGTTAATCCACGGACCCCAGCTGTCGGTGGAAATGCCCAAATTTTTGATTGCTTCCACACATTCCTTAGTGGAGTCATGCAATCTTTTCAACCCTTGGGCTGATTCCTTGGAGAGGACCGGCTGATCGAAGATGGTGTCTAGCAATTTGGTTAGAATAAGGCGATTATTTTGATACCTTTGTTGCAGCAAATTCCAAGCGGTGTTGTAGTTGGCTTGAGTCACTGCGAGATGCTGGATTAGTCGGCTGGGCTCTCCCTTGACATGCGTTTTTAAATACTGCATTTTGATGACATCATCCATGTTTTGGTTGTCATCTACTAATTTGGTGAATAGGTCCTTAAAAGTGGCCCATTCCTCATAATTTCCCTCGTATATGGGGATTTTAACTTGAGGAAGCGAGATGGCTGATGCTTGCTCGTTCCTTGTTGGTGCTTGTAACAAATTAATTAAATTTCGGTACCTGTCTTTCAACGTAGTAAATTCAGGACTGAAGTGCGTCTGGTTTGAATCCATCTCGTTAGACATGACTTCTTCGTCCATCTCGATCACCCGGTCCCATTCTTCCTTTAATTCCCTCTTTGTGATGGCGGGCCTTCCGAGTGCTTGTTCCAGTTCGGCGTCGTCCAAAGATTGCTTAAAATTCTGCATCCGAATCTGCAGTTTTCGGATACGAACCTTTTGCTCGGGATTTACAACTGTTTCCTCTCGCCTCCTAGTTTCAGAGGGGTCGGGATTTTCAGTTGCCTTTAAACAGCTCTGCAAATAACTTTTTGCTTCGCAGTAGATGGCTTTAATTTGTTCGTAATACCCTGTGGTAAAATAATTATGTGTAGGAATACTTAGCTGCACCATTTTGGCGTGATTTTTGGTCACGGCGTTCCAAGTTTCGTCCAGCGTCTTGTTTCGGCTGGCGATGTAAGCTTCTGTTTTTCGGCTGGCAGGGTCCTTTTTGCTGTTGGAAAATACCTGCGTGATCTTCTGGCCGAGTTCTTCTTGGGCGACAGCTAGCTGATTGAATTCCTCCATATTGTTTGCCATTTTCGGGGAACCGGGTGGGTTGGTAGATGTTGTTTTCTTCTCGGGATGTACCTCTTCTTAGTTGTAGACAGATCCGGCTCGAAGGACCATGAACAGATTCGCCTGGAGGCTGTGGAAATCAGGCGTCCGTTACGTTATTTTGCTGGTTCCATCCCTTATGTTAAGCGCAGAACTGAGACAGCAGTTTCCGCTTTAAGACAGCTTAGTCATGCCACTTAACGGGATGATAATTCGTCACTGTGTGAGATGCAGCCTCACATCCCTTAATTATTTATAGGCTTGGACCCACAGCGACGCAGTAAGTGAATCTAACAAGTAAATGCAGACTGGTTTATTACAAAAATAATTGTTCTATATATACAAACAAATTTGCTTAGATCATAGTAATATACAAAGTTCATTTCTAATAACAGGTGCAATGTATTATATTCAGTAGGTTAATTTACTAGTCTTGCAAAACAATACTCAGCGGTTTTGCTTCCGTGATATGATATGGACTCCATGAACTCGAGCGTCTTTTATGCTGAGCTGCGATTGTAGGCATTTAAACCTTGTCACGGCCTTGCGTAATTGTGTACGCGAAGCCGTGTAAAAATGCTGAGCGGCGACTGCGAGGTGTTTAAACTTGACTGTGAGTAGGTCGCCGCGCTTGCATAATGCAATATTGCGTTTTTGGTGGCTTTTAACTTTTAGAATGTTTCGTAAAATTTAAATGAATAATTATAAATTTATATCTGGTTAATCTGTTAAAGACAAGATTAAACAACACCATAAATTCGATTCGACCGATATGCCCTAATGCAAGTTACACACAAATAATCCTACAATGCAAATACTACTATATGAAATGCCTACAATTAGCTAAGCGGTTGTTACGCTAGTACACGTATACACACCTCAAGTCATGTTACATACGATTCACTCGTGCTGCTTTCCAGGGCCGGACGCAAGCCACTAGCTTCTCAAAAGCACCTGGTGCACCGAGGTCACGCGGAGCAGAAGCCGACGTCCAACAGAATAGTGAGCATCGTGGCGAGGATGGCGGGTAGGCGATGCAATGCAAGCATTTGCCCCAAATACACATAGCACCAAACGAGGTAAGCGAACCAATTCCATTTAACAAGCATTTTCCTGAGCTGGAATAAAATGGCTAAAAATACAAATTTTCCAAATAGATTACGACGTTCAAAAGAGGAAAACGTAGGCAAACACCATGTACGAACCTTAAGATGTTGTGCAGCCAACTCGTTAAGCCAAGCGTGCGAAGAGTGAACGTCCCATGAAATCCGTCTGTGACGAAATGAATGCCGGCGACACCAATACCAATCCCCGAAGCATTCAAGCAGGGAAACGGGGCCTCTAAATCCTTCCAACTATGAAGATGGCTACCAAAGCCGTGAGACCAGGTTCCCAGAGGAAGCGATTCAAACTTACACGAAGCAAGACTTGGCAGGAAATGGCCGAAAAATGTTCAAAACCAGCCCAATTCAGCTTATCAAAGTTCCCAAAAATTGGAAAGTTGTCCAACGTAAAAACTAAAGAATGCAAAGTGCTCTGAACTGATAACAGCAGTTTAGACTTACGTTTGAAATTAAAGGTAAATGTTAACAAGGTTGCCTAACCAAAGTAAAGTATTGTATCATTTAGGAATTAAATGTAAATTGACAATTCTGGTTAATTATTTCAATCAATAAATAGGAAAATGTCAAAATGAGCGTAACACTGGTACTCTGCATGCCTAGACCTTATCCATGGGGTTGGCAAGAAGGGTCTTAGAAGGCCTACTTGCCTGACATCAGTCTTCCCAGAACTGATACTAATCCCTAGCGAATAAAGTTATAACTAGATGTTAGTATAATAAATATAATTTTGTATTGTTGGGATGAGACAACATGAAGTTAAGTTCACCAGATCTAACTATCCATAGGAAAAATCTTATTTGCTGATTGAGGAATCCATACTGATAATCCATTAGTTATAACCAAATAATATTTATTTATTACACACCTTAGTTTCTCGTTACTAAAGTAGCTTTTTCATCACTAGGGAATAAAGTTACTCTTTAGGGAATCAAGTTCATTTTAACTCTCGAGCGAGCTAAAGTCATGCTTACCTGTATTGAAAATTTTAAAGGGTACGCTTTAAAGTGTTAACTAAAGGTGGTGTAATAAATAAGATATTGTATACAGCATGGGATAAAAATGAGCTTTATTCGCTCAGGATATTTAAGTTCCTCGTCCTACGAGTTCACGACTTAACGTTTTACCGTCGCCATTAAGGCTCAATTTTAATCCCTTTCTGTATAAATAGCTATTAAAAGCACATTTACTTCTTAACACTGAAATTACAATTATGGTTGGAACCCATGCACTCTAAGTATTATTTAAGTTAAGTGTTATCTATATTATATTAAATATTATATATTACACGGATTAAACTTGGAATGCAATCTACAAGCCCATACATTATTAATTTTTATTTTTTAAATCCAATGAGTTCAGAATTACATTACAAGAACAATCGTATGAATAGATGGTTGTAGTTGAGATAGTAACAGGATCACTATGAGTAATTTAATATTATAAAAATTGATTAAAAATCACGTTGAGGATTCAATTCCTCTCAATTGTGAATAAATAAATAATAATTCTAATTATATATACACAGTGGTAAAAATGGCTTTCCCTGTGGTATAATTTGATATAATAGTATCAGATTATTATAATTTGCAAGTATAAGTCAATGTTAAAAATAATCTTGAATTAGATCTGGTACAACCATGTGAATTGCCAGCGTGGGTGTTCAGCAAGGAAGAGGGAGTTTCAAAGTCAGGTATCTCTGAAAAAACAATAAAGGTCAGTAAATATTTGATTGAACTTTCAATGTGGGTTATCTAATCAAGTTTGATTTGGGATAATTAGAATACATTGTGTAATTAGATTTAGTAACGGTTTATGTAGTGATTAATTAAATTTCTTGTCTAAATTCAACGTTAACTCAAGTACTTGAGCATTTTAGGTGTTTATAATTTGAAATTATCTTTTCGGTTAGTTATTTAGATTAATAATAATTTTAATAACTAATGTAAAATGTTAAAGTAATTTAGAGCAAGCCATTAACATTTATTTTGTAGGTTAACTGTATTTTCTTGTATGCATGTCAGATCAAGCAAGATAACTGTCCAGTTGTTAAAACGTCAAAGGAAAATATTTTTGAAGGTACCTGAATTTAATACTAAATTTAAATAAATAATATTATACTGATGTCTAATAGAGAAAAGTTCATATAACTAATATCAACACATCCATTTAGCTGATGAAAAGGGGACTCATTGCTTTATCAGAGTTAGTCGTGGTTATAAGTAATTTCAGCTTGACATAAGTTAAATATCAAAGTTTTTAAATTGTAATAAACATCAAAGTAATATACTTTTTCCCGCTGCTGATCATGTAAGTCAGTGATACAGCCTTAGTAACAAAACGTGTAAGTCGGTGATTATATTTGTTTGCTGCTTTTTCTTGACAACGGAACTTAATATTATTATTAAATTCCTAGGATAATAAAATTAGCAAAGCAAGATGCAGATTTAGACGTTTTGTTTATACATTGCAAGTGTTTATGTGACATATGTGACACTTACAGGTAACATGACTCACGAAAACTAATCCTGGTGACAGGTGACAAACCAAACTATTTTTTCAAAAATCTAGGAAAATTTTGATAAGCAGCGGGAAAAATATAAGATAACTCGGAATGTATCGCCTATTAACGTTTTCGGCAGGCAACAAGCCGCTACTTCGCCTTGGCTTGTATTTGCCTACCTCAAATGTTAATAGGTCCTTACATTCCTTGTGACTTAAATAGCTATTATTGTGATTCATAAAATCTGCATTAATTAAAATAAGTTCATTCTAAAATAAAGGTAAGTCAGTTTATTATATTGAGATAGAATCAATATAAATGCTTATATAAATCACCAAACAAGACGCTATATTAAGAATAAAGGGTATGTTTGCAATATAGCAGCTAGAAAGGTGTCCAAAAGAGGGGGATATTACAAACTCAGCCTAATTTGTGAAGGAGAAAGGTAAATCTCCCTTAAATATCCACGAGTGCTCAAGACCTAACCTTTGGCCTTCGTAAACAAAGCTATATCTTAATTCCTTATTATATAAATAACTATTATTATTTGGGGGATGACTACACCTCATATAATAAAATGTTCAAACATGATCTGGATTTCTTGTGATAGGGGTAAGTTTTAACAAATTTTTCGGAGATTTATTTATAAGTTTACACAGCTCTATATTTTTTATCGCAGAGTATAAATATGTACTGTAATAGTATATTAAAACACAAGTTGCATTAGGCATGATGTTGTCGCACGTGTCTAAGTTTAGAAAACGATTCGTGAAGCGACAAGCCTTATTAAAAGAGTTTTTTTATACTATTTTATCTACCCGGTATCAAAATAATCAAAAACATTGAATTTTGACATTTCATAAATGTGACAATCGGTCTGCACCAAAGAAGGTTGTTTCAACGTTTTTATCATGACAAAAATTATAAAAAAGAAAATTTATAAAACCTGGGAATTAGTAAGTCAAAAAAGTGAATTTCCATAAATAAAGAGGTTTTAAAGCTTTTTTGCTAATAAACAATTACAGTGCGATGAATAAGTATCAATGACGAGAACTAATGTACGGAATAGCGTTGCAATGCAACAACATTTTACCTACCTGCTAGGAAATTATTAAAACATTAATAACCATCTAATAGGGTAACTATCTTTTCGGTATATTTTTCATAGTATTTACACATGTAAAACCAGCAGATTCCCTCTTTAGCATTCTCAGCCAGAACATTATTTACCTGTGCATTCACGGATTCAGTGAAATATGGACATGCTTTTGTTATCATATTTCTTACAGAGAAGAAGAAATCACTGAAACAAATTAGCAAACCTATATGAAATCTACCATGATTCACCAAGGTGTTTTTATATGTTGTCTGCTGTTGTAGAAACTGTCTGGCCTCACCAATCAGCTTGGGATTAGAAGCTTTTCGTGACGCATACCTGGTTCTGGTTGTAGAGTCCAGTTTTCATTAAACTTCAACCAAGTCAAATAATTAATATTCGGTTTATAGTCTATAATACCATAACAATTCCCACTCTACTATACGCTTCAGAAACATGGACAATACAACACAAATACGAGAGTAAGACAAATGCAATAGAAATGAAATACCTACGGAAATTTTCAAGAAAAACTAAATGGGACCACGTTAAAAACGATGATATTAGAGAGGACTTAGAACAAAAACGAATAATAAGAAAGCTAGAAAGTAGACAATTAGAATGGTATGGACACCTTATGAGAATGAAGAATGACAGATTATCTAGTAAGATAGTACGGGCAAAACAATTTAAGAAGAGAAGAAGGGGAAGACCTAGGAAGACATGGTTACAAGGTATAGAAGACATAGGTGGAAGAAGAGGAAAGTCGATGGTGGAAATGAAAAATTTGGCAAGTGACAGGAAGAACTGGAAAAAGTAATTGTAGAAGTGATTACCGAATCACATTTATGATAGCTTGAGAAATTTGTCCTATAGGCCAAAAAACACACGATGCACAGCTCTAACACAGCTCTTTCATTTTTAGAAACCAGGTGGTTATACCTTGCTCTAATTTTGTGCGGTACCATTCGGTACCACGGCAGCGATGCCCAAACGTCGCCCATACAAATCCAGCACCAGTGGTCCCAACTAGAGTTCGACTACGCAACAGAACAAGACAGGCTAAACGCTATCAACTCGGGCGAGTTTAACGCAGAATACATTGACCCAATTGATGTGGATATATATCCCAAGTAAGTTTACACTTTCAGCAAAAATTTAAAGGTAATTCTAGATGAACTGTGTAGAAGCTTGGGACCCTCAGGTAAAAGTGTTCTAAGCGTCCCACGGTTCCAACCAGGCGTCCCGGTAACTTTCGGAACTGTTACCAACAGAACGTACAACGGCAATCCCATAATTGCCCCTTACCCATCTTGGTCGTGGCACCAAAACCCACAACAATGCAATGAAAATCATCTCGCGTCAGTCTTTCGAGCGATTGTGTACGTTCTTGATCCCCCACCCTACGGACAGTGCGGACGTTTGTCTATGCAGCCGACGTTCAAGCCTTCGCCATAATTGTGCATGATGTCAATAAAAATACTTCTTGGAAAGTAGTAGATAAAACCATTGTCATTGTGAATACTGTGGGAAAAATAATCATACTGATGTTTTATAATGAAAAAATATCTACCTATATATTTTGGCAACTATATTTCATCAATAAATAGTTGCTATAAATTCACACTTAAGATTATTGTTTACGTCAACAATTCGATTTGATGGATGGCATCTTAGGTATGGATTTGTGGCCTTTTGTACCAGGCCAAGACCGAGTCCTCTTTTTCCACCCTTCCACGCTTTGTCCAGCGGTACCGAAAATTGGGTTTACACTTCCTACCTGAGCAATCAGTCGAAAATGGTCCCAGTCCCGAACCTTCCATCTTTCACGTAAGTTTTATTTTGTACTTTGTTAAATCACACTGTATGAGATCAGTGGTTTGGTCTGGAAAATAATTACCATCAACTCTGATAACATTCAAGCGACCATATCATATCACGTAGAGAGCGGATCTTTAAACATTAAGCTTATCCTGAATATTAAAAGCAGGAAAATGATTTCTAAAAATGTTTACGAATTGCAGGAAATCGAATATTTCAATCTGGTTTGTTTGCGAGCATATTTTTTGCTTGCATGACGTTTGCACCAGTAGAACGGTAACGGGCAGTCAGTGCAGTGGTTTTCTGGGAATTCCTGAAAAACTGGGGTATTCCCTTGAATTATTTTAGTTAACACGCACGCAGAAAACTCGGTTATTCCTCGTTTTGTATGATTTTAATTCAAAATACAGACAAGAGCCATACGGCCGATCTGGGGATAGTTATACGCCTATCATCCTTTGTGTCAGAGGCCATAATGAATTAAAATATAAAAGCAATAAATTATTTTGCAAAGATTGTATTAAGACGCTAAGTTTATAAAGTTCTTTAAAATTATTTAAGTACTAAAATTTTAGATTCAGTGCTACAAAAAATACGTCATTCCACATATAAAAACCACTTTGCATCAAGAACAATTAAAGAAGTATAAAAATTAGCATCTACCTCAGGTAACAGAGAACAAGCACAGTTTAATTTCGATCTTTGCAAAACCTAACCTATCACTGAAAAAATTACAAAATAGTTCCTTCAAAATGTTTCTGGATAAATATTGTCACGTTCACATTCCCGATGAGAAAGGCTGTAAAATTTTCGATAGTATTTCCACAATTTTGGCAGGCGAAATTGCAGAAGATTTTAAGATTGATCTGACTATTGTACCAAATTTAAAATATGCTCCAATAACTAGTGTTGACGAAAAAATAAGTTTTTCTACATATAAGAACATGTGAAAGGCGACAAATTTAACACTGGAGCATTTAGAACAATATTTAATAATTAATAGACACATTTTTTAGTGCCAAAGTTTTCTATTTTATTTTTGGTGTTACATTAAAGTTTTTCTATGAATTGTGCCTGCATTTGATTTTTTTAGTGTCACATTACATACTATTTTCTCAGAATTATTGTTATTAGTTAAGTAGGTACAATGAATAAAATAGTTTTTTTTTTCATTTATGTTGTTTTTTATGATAAAGCTTTCTTGTAAGAGTTAATGCTTCTTTTGCTTAAATTAACGCCTTTTTCAACATTTTTGAGGCGTTTTAAGTGCTTTTTTTAAATTTCATAGTGCTTATAATTTCGCTTTCTACGATATCAGCTGCAACGTTTCGAATGTATTATAAAGCAATTCAACTTTTTAACTTCTCAGCTGCTATGTTTGAAAATCTAAATATTATCGTAAAGAATACGAATTGTTGTTCGGAAAAAACTACAAGATAAACGAATATTGAATTTTATTTATATTGTCACTTATAATTAAATCAGCCAAAGTAATTCAGTCTAGCTGCTTGTTCTAACTGCATAGGATGTTATGATGTTGCTCTAAGTAGTTCTTAATCAATGTACAACTATCCAAAAGTAACTGTTAACCTGAGATATTTAAAGGTGTCAGAACTTAAAGTAGTAAGTTTAATTCTGTGGTAAAACATTGTGCTGCAGCAGCTCCAGCAATGAGAACGTCAATAACAAGGTTGATGATAAAGGTATGTTTCTTATATTGCTGACGTTACCTATTAACAGACATCATACAAATAAAGGAGAACGATCCAAACGTGTGTGTCCGTCACGACAATTGCAGACGCGATGTCCCCCATTTGCGTTTGTATTCATTTCGCCGTCGCCTCGATTTTGTGACCGGGGTGGAGTCCCGAAGGCCTCTTTGGAGAGGGGCGGAGTCCCGAGCGCCCCTTGGAGAGGAGCAAAGCCCCGAAGGCCCCCTTGGAGAGGGGCGGAGCCCCTTTGGCCCCTTGGAGAGGGGCAGAGCCCCGAGTGCCCCCTTGAGAGGGGCGGAGCCCCGAGGGCCTTTTGGAGAAGACCCCCTTGAAGGGGGGCGGAGCCCCGTAAGCCCCCTTGGAGAGGGGCGGATTCCCAAGGGCCCCCTTGGAGAGGGGCAAAGCCCCGATGGCTTCTTTGAAACGGGAGGAGCCCCAAAGGCCCTCTTGGGCAGGGGCCGAGTCCCGGGGCCCCCCTTGGAGAGGGGCGGATCCCCGGGGACCCCTTGGAAAGGGGCGGAGCCCCGACGCCCCCTTCGAGAGGGGTGGAGCTCTGAGAACCCCCTTGAAGAGGGGCGGAGCCCCGTGAGCCCTCTTGGAGAGGGGCGGAGCCCGGATGACCCCTTGGAGAGGGGCGGAGCCCCAAGGGCTCTCTTGGAGAGACAGATCTCCTTTAGATGGTTAACATCAATTAAAACTTGCACGGGTGTTTATCTACAAATAACTCCCGTTTTATCAAAAAACTGTTTTAAAACGGTGATACTGAAACTAACAATAATTGTTTTCAGTCGAAAACGTCTGTTACTAAAATATGACTACAAAAACCTGTGTAAACTGCAGGAGTTGTTTGTACCGCATTCACTCCATTTGTTACACTGTGACAGGATTTTCATGTGCATTTTTTTAACGGTGTCAGTGACATTTAGTAACATAATATTACTAAAGTCAAAATTATTGCTTGGTTAAAATTTATTTTGCATTCGTACTTACTTTATTTTTGTGTATAAAATAACACAAGTGTACATCAATGATGATACAATATTTATTTTGATGCTTAGGCCGTGTTCAGTAACTGAGCTACTTGAGATAATTTATAAAATGTCAATGTCTTATTTTGACATTAGTAACTTTTTGTAACTAAATATGCGTACACTGCTAAAAATATTCAATAGGACATTGAAACGACTCTTAATGGCGGATTTTAAAACAACCAATCAGAAACAAGACCAAAATTGACCACACTGTCATTAATATAGACACTGTACTGTGTACCTGTCAACACTTTAGTTCGTGGTATTTTTGTGATATTTGTGTGGTGTATTTCGTGTGATCTGCTGTCATCCATGTTGTCTCGAGATGCCAACCATTGTTGCTGATCGTATGGGACTTTTTTGACGTGTTTTTTTAGATCATGTCGACAATTAGTAGTTCAATGGCTCCTCTTGGAGCCTTTCAACGGTTAGGTGAAAGCAGTGAGCTTCCACCTCACCACGTGAACGTTCCTCTTGGTTTAGAGGACGGGTATTTCCCTATTTCTTCCTCCACAAAAAAAACCCTCTGCTTCCTATCATGCGAAATGTTGTGTTTTCTGAGATTGTGCAACAAGAGTGTAACAGAACGAAATGGCCCTACGTAATAGGCCTAAAAATGGTGGTAAATTGAATACGATAGACCGCGCAATAGCGCGCGTAGCCCCGTTTATATCTAATAAAGACGGTGAACTAAGTATTGTCTCATTTTTTAGACCCTTGCACCGCGGCATACACAGGCTGCTGCCCAAGCCATCGACAGAGACGAAATAGCTTACTTCGGTCTAGCTTCAGAGCTAACTATCAATTGCTGGAAGACTGCTACTCCATATCGTGACAAAAATATTGGTGTTCTTGATTGGAATCCAACAACTCTTCAGTTTGCTAGTGGTGTTAAGGTAAAGATAAAATGCCAATAAAGGTGAGGAGCTCTTAAATTTCTGCTGCTTTGTGAAGATGCCACAGCCTCAGTTTTTTGTCATTCCCCTTTCCGTAGATATAATTAGATATAAGCAATGTATACCACTGAAGGAAAGATGCAACACACAAGTTGTTCAGACGTATCTAATTTTTAGTTGCATACCTACTTTCAGCTAACAAAATTAAAGCTTCTTATTAGCAAGTACCTAATTCAAATTAGTATGTTAACTCGTAAAATAAACGCTCTAATCTATTGATTTCATTGGTAACTATTGAACTGACCTGTATGATTAAATGCAGGCATAGAAACGAAACTGCTATGTTAACCATTAAAATAAATTCACTGTATACAGCTTTTATCAGGAGTCATGACATCACGCAACCAGTAGTTTTCTAATAGAGATAAATATGTTTATAAACTACAAATCGGTCCATCATTGTTTACTTGTAAACCATAGATTGTATTGTTTGTCACTATTTGTGTATCTGTTGGTTCATCTGGAGAATTACTCCTAAACGAACTTTGTCTTATCTTATCGATTAAGATAGTAATAAATATCATTCCGAGCTTGCCATCAGCAGTCTTACTGAAGCTATTGTAGTTGTAAAAACTCATTATTATAATAAAACTTCCATAGTGGAATCGACGTTTTCTTTTGAAGAAACATAATTGAAGCCTTATAGGCCCATAGATTGTTGGACTATTGTCCTACATTCCTTTCTGTCCTTGGCTTTTTCTGCCTAGTTTCTTACTCCTATCTTCTCCAGGTCTTCCCTTACTGCCTCCAGCCATCTTTTTCTAGGTCTTCCTCTCCTTCGTGTGCTCTGTGGTTCTTTCTTGTGCTAACCTTTTGATGTGTTACAGCGATCTCAACCTTTGTGCTTTGATTCCGCCTATGATACTCGGTTCTCCATAGAGTTGTCTGACCTCCTCGTTGGTTCTCCTTTCCCATGTTTCTCCTACTCTTCTTCCTCCATAAATCCTTCGTAGTATTTTTCTCTCCCATACCTCGAGCCTATTCTGGTCTGCTTTGTTCATCACCCACGTCTCGCACGCATACGTTACCGTCGGTCTTATTACTGTTCTGTATACTCGAACTTTAGTTCCCTGGGTCACGTTTTTTGCTCGTATCACATCATTTAGAGCGCCCGCACATCTGTCACCTTTCACTATTATTGGCCCGATTTCCCTACTACTGTCACTATTTTCTGTTATTAACGTGCCAAGAAACACAATACTTTCTACGTTTTCAATTTCTATTTCTATTCCCCTAGTCTTATTTTTATGTTGATATGTATTTAAATAAAATTAGTAGTCGTTGATTTCATCTGTCAATTTATTATATGGATTACTGTCAAAGTCCTTAGTTAAATAAAGCCAAGTTCTCTAGTGGTTTTGTCTCATAAAAATTTATTTAACTAACAATATCAATATTTTATTTACACACAATTGCAAAACCCTGAAAATGGTAATTATCATATTTTAATCCAATAATCCAATCTTATTTAATTTGAAATATTATCATAATTGTTTACGTTTATTTTTCATGGTTGTTGGTCCTTATGACAACTAAACAAACTTTTGTTAAATGATCCTCCCAAATAAACAAACAAATGGATACATTTTTGGTTTACAAATAGTATATTATGATACGAGTTTTATAAGAAGCATTTTGTAGCACGCACGGATTTAGGGTACGACGAGCAAAGCGAGGAGTGCCCTAAAGCAGTAAGCATCGCTTTGTGTCTATTACGATACGCAAACGCGTATCGTAATAGCCTCAGTACGAACGCAAAGTAGATAAACAATCTTAATTTTAAATATGAAATTACCAATTTAGAATTTTTAATAGGTCTTTTAATCTCTTGGATTATTATCGTTCGTCGCTCAGTACTGAGAATTAATTAAAAACGTACTCACTTTGCGTTGTGAAGAATCTGCAAACTACCAAAGTTTGGTGTTGTCTTGAAAGAACCCTGGTATGAATTGTAGGGCTCACTGCTCGTTGTTAGAAATCGCCTCTGGGACGCTGACCTTTGGCTCCCTTTTTGTAGATTCCTGAAGTTCCAAAATAGCCAGTTCTCCGGTTGCGATTTTGTAAAATATACCTTGCCACAGTTTAGAGCACGCCCGCGACTCTCCCTATTAGTTAATCGAAAGTATACCGCACCAGAGGATTTTGAGTAAAACCTACCCAAAGCTAATACGTTGTACATTAAGTAGTAGAGAAGACCCTTTGTAAACTTTTTAATTTCTTTTGTGTCTGAGACATTTTCAGCAATTTCCACAAGCCTTGTGAATTCTAATGTGAGATCTTTGACTGTTTCTTGATGAAGTTGTTTTTCGTCTAAATCTGAAATGTTAAAAAATAAGTGGAGTTACGCATCAAGGGAATCTACCAGTTTCATTATAGGATAAATCATCACAGTCAAGTAAATTTCTAGTGATACTGCCCATTGTAGTTTTCTCTAGGTTTTCGAAACGCTTACATTGTTTATGTTATTTAATTTTTCACTTTCTAAGAACATTTCTCTATAAAAGGTGTTCAGAATTTTGCCTGTTGCAATATATGCGACATTTTGTATGTAAAGAGAAGTCAACTAAAGACAGGTAAATATATGAAGCTGTACTTTGCAATGAACGGCACAGAGGTACACGACCTGAACCTTGACTGTAGTCGTAAAACGCATTATTAGTAGACACCGTGTCGTAGAGAATATTTTTAGTTTTTTACCTTAAGTAAATTTTTCCACTTTGATAACATTTAATCCCTCCCTATTGTACCGAATGTTATTGTTGGAGTATCTGTTATATGCATATGATAAAAATCGTCTTACATGGTAATTTTCCAGAATTTCAGTGACGAAGTCCGTTAATTCTACAACATTAAAGGTTATGCACCTTTGCAAAATAATATCTTTCATCACTTTAACAGAAGCTCTACGATATTATTTCTATTATGAACGCAATGATCGTCACAAATTAGAGGGGGGGGGGGGTTATAATTAAGTTTGTGTTTTAAAATTTCATGCATGGCCCTACGGGGTTGAAATTAGCAACCCCTATAAATGTTTTCATTGGATTTTTTCGGCTGACAAGGACTTGCTTATCGAAAAATATATACTGCAAAGCTTGATTTATTTCAACACTTTTTTATTTCTTTCCTTTTTTTAATCAACAGATTTTCTGTAAAAAATGAAATACATTATAAGTTGCTAAATTCACCCGGTTAAAAACATACCTACAAATTAAAGATATTTTGTTCTTAAACCCTCTCATTGATAGAAAAAATCTGTCAGTTTTCATTTTAATATCTTCTACCAGTTTTCAGTAAATTGACCAAATTTAACTTTAACCCCCTCTAATATCTCTGTAAAGGTTGAGAATCGGATATAAACATATTGGTTTATTTTTTAATTTTTATCTTCTGAACTCATCCTCAAAAGAATTCCCTTTACCCACCCGGTACATACAATAAAAAAATAGAAATATTATTAAAAAGTATTAAGTTAATTTCTAGAATGAAACGGGGTTTCAGTCATTATCATGATGAAAATTCTTAGATACGTAGTTGCATTTTTTTGAGTCTCTACCTATAGAAAATATTTAGCATTGAATGAGGTAATATAAAGTTATTACGACATATGGTGGAAAGAATATAGGTAATACAATATGAAATAGGTACACGTACAATGGTTTTAAATTATTACAAAACGTACAATATCTAACAAATATTGTTAACAAAACTTACAATTTATTATACATGCGCATATAAAAAATGTTTAAAAATGCCACATAAGCTTGATGGTACGTTAATTGCCGATGTTTAGCGCTCCAGGAAAATATTAAAAAAAGTAAGCGTACCATAATTTCAAATGCAAAAATAAATACATCTAATTTAATATGAAAAACATAGTTTCCACATTTAGTTTTATACAAATTGGCACCGTGTAGTTTAAGTTTCATTTTTAGATACCCTGTATTTGCAACCCTTTTAACATAGTAGGGTAAAAAATGCTTTCTACTTTTTTCCTTTCTTTCTTGATATTTATTTATCAGTACGTAAAAATAATTTGGTACAAAAACATGTAATACAATTTGTAAGCGGTTCAAATTATGAAAATAACCCTTTATAAAAGTTTAAAAGTTGTTTGGTGTATAAAAGGATTGTGAATTGACAAAAATTGGCGTGGTGAAAATGAAAGTAAAATGTTAAAAGATTAAAAGATGTGCAGACGATATGGATGAGCATAAAGCATGTGGTGAAGATACCAAAGTAATACAATTATAATCTAAAAAAGCAAATTTCTGGAAGGGGACACTGAACTGCGTTTATTATCAAATTACAGTGCATCATACGAATTGGATAACAAGGAATGGCTTTTACTGGAAGTGGTTTATATCGAGATTGTTAGCAGAGTGACCGTTTTTGGAGTGGATAGGAGGTGTTCATCTAAAGAGGTTCTAATTCGACTAGCTTGTCATTGAAGTGACACCTTATAGCTTGCATCTAGTCGAGGTTCGTGATACTAAGTCGTCGGAGGCTTGAGGATTTTGGTAGGATGACGTGGATGGTGTTTGCTGCTGACAGTACTACTGGAAAAAGTTGGTAGGTGCCTTGTCGTGTTTTGGCCAGGCAGTTTTTGTGGATCCAGGTGTTTTTGGCGGAGTTCGGACTGGGATTTGTTTGGACGTTGGGAGATCTTTGTAAGATTGCTGGATGCGTTTGGTTTGGTAAAGCAGAGTATGGAGTCCATGAATGGATGACAGAATACAGATATTTAAATAAAAAACTGAAAGAAAAAGATAGAAAGAGTAAAGTGAGGTAATTTTAAAGAGGGAAGTACTTACTATTTGATAGTTGTTGAAGGACAAGTAAATGTAACAGGAAAGTATTTGTAATTGATTTTGCGTTTGCATAATTCAAAGTGACAGGTGACAGACGTTTAAGTTGTCATGAAATAAGAGAACCAAATTTCAGGAATATAAGTAGTCTAGTTTATAAATGAATCCTACCTGTGTTTCATTAAGAGTAAAACGTTTCTACCGGAGTTAGCAATGTAATAGTCTTGGTAATCCATAATATAAAAGGGCAAATCATTTAATTAAATTTTAATTTGAAAGAGAATTGATTGAAAATAAAATATAGGTAGTAAAAGTCAATTATAATATTAAATAGGCGTTACAATGTGGTGGACTCACTACATAAATGGCGGCCCAAAACGTGGGGCTTGAATATGACTTATTAGGGGCAAAATAAACATATTTGATAGCTATAACATATAACGTCAACAATGTGTGAGTAATTATATTTGTGGGACAAAGTAACAGCGAAATAAAATTTGCAAAAAGTTGTCCATTACAATAATTATTGAGTAAAAATTCAAAGTTATAAGACACATTTTAATAAAACAACGCTAACAAAGTTATATGTAAATTTTTATAAAAAATGTTGTAATTAAAAAAGTTAATACTTAATTTAAATTACAATTACACAGAAAACAAGCATTAATAAAAGATAATTTAATAAAGGTGGTATACATGCTAATTATTAATGATTGTGGGACATAATAAATAGTTTCATATTTTCATAAAAGGTCTTAATAACAGTAAATACGTATTAATTTCAAATTTAAATAAAATGGCTGATTAAAGGATCACACGAAAAAGTAAAAAGCCAGAAGAGGAAAAAGAAGAGGAACAGCAGGAAATGGAAGAAATAGTAATTTCTCAAGAAGCAGACGTAGAAGAACAGTATGAGGCAAGTGTACAGGAGGATCAGATAAGAAAATCAGAAGAACAAACAAGAAGAGATGAACATTTAGAACAGTTAATGGAAAATATGTTCCAGTTAATGCAAGAAATCAAGAAAAACGCAGAAGACAATAAGAAATATTTGCAGGCTTCAATACAAACCACTGCTGAGAATCTAACGCAAGAAAATGAGAAAAAGACAGAGGAATTGAAGAAGAATTTGCAATCGTCAATCCAGAAAAATACAGATGAAAATAAGAAAGATGCCGAGGAAAGAGAACATAGGTTAAAGAAGGATGCAGAGGAAAGGGGAAGAAGATTGCATGAATCAATTCAGAATACTGCTGAGAAGCTAACACAAGAAAATAGAAGAGATGCTGAGGAGAGGGAAAATAGATTGCAGGCTTCAATTTAAAATACTGCAATGAAGTTGCAAGACCAAAAGAAAATGTGGAAAAAATGGCTCAGAAAAATAAAGCTTATGTAGATAAGATGGAAGATTCACTGAATAAGTTAAGGGAAGAAGTTAATAAAGTACAACTTGAAAATAAACAAAAAATATTTATTTGAAATTAGAAGTTACATCTAGGAAAAAATACTTATCAAAACGAATTAATTTTGGAAGAATCAAACAAAGATATGAAAGAAGATTAGAAAAAGACACAATTAGAAACACGACAAGAATTATTATTAGGAACAAATAAAACAAATCAGAAGTTGGACAATGAGGTAAGTAAGATTGAGGATTTTATGGAAATCAATGAAGAGGGTAAACAGAATAAACAAGACAACAATGACCAGGAAAATGTTGTTATAGGTGAATTGTTTACCACAACAGCAGAGGAAGAAAAATTAAATCAGGCACCAGAACCAAAGAAGGTTGTCATGGAAAAATACGAACAAGCAGACAACATTAATGCTATACAGGCTGGTGACGTTGACATCGAAAAGGAGAATGTTCTCGCGGTCTAACTATTTATGCCTATTATTCAGAAGGACCAGCACAATCAAAGTGCAACTTGTATTTATTTTCAAAATTACAGCGTTTTCATATCACAACCAAATTGAATATCTGTCTAACAACAACACCATAGCTACCAAAATATATATATAAGCACTCTTTCACCAATTTATAATTTACTGCTGTTGCTCGGCGGGCACATTCTTCCCCCCTGCTAAAGGACTTCCGGTTTCTTTAGCATGCACATCAAGAACGCCGAGCTTAACTACAGGTCGTCTTAGAACTCCATTATTAGTACGAACATCTGCTACTCTAGTTTGTCCATCTTTTCCGGGAAATGTAGCTACTACTTCCCCCACTGGCCAATTATTTCTCGGAAGGGTGCTGTCACAAATGACTACGATGTCTCCGATCTTAACCTCTGGAGTTCTGTGTTGCCACTTCTTTCTCCTTGTCAAAGATGGGAGATATTCCTTAACCCAACGGTTCCAAAACATATCTGCCAAGGCTTGAGCAAACTTCCACTGGTTTCGCAGGTACAAATCAGAAGGCTCAGATACTCCTGTTGGTAGTGCCGTTCCAGCAGGCCCAATAAGGAAGTGATTAGGTGTCAGAGCTTCCTTGTCGTCCGGATCCATTGACACAAATGTCAACGGTCTATTATTCACCGTGTGTTCTGCTTCACAGAATAAAGTGTGTAGAACTTCCTCCTTGGGTGAACGAGATTTCAAAGTCGTAGACAGTGCAATCTTGACCGACCGCACTAAGCGCTCCCAACTGCCTCCCATATGTGGTGATCCTGGAGGAATAAAATGCCAAGTTATACCCTTGGACGCCAAACTTGAAGTCAGAAGGTCTTGATTCAAAGCCATAAGCGCCTCCTTTAACTCTCTCGAAGCTCCTCTAAAGTTAGTACCATTGTCGGAGTAAATGTCAGCTGGAGGACCTCGTCTTGCAATCATTCTCCGCAAAGCCAGAATAGCTGAATCTGTAGTTAGTGACCCAGCTAACTCCAAATGTATTGCCCTTGTACTAAGACAAGTGAAGAGGACTCCGTATTTCTTCTCTGTACGTCTTCCAATGGTCACGCTATAGGGCCCAAAATAATCAATTCCAACTTTCATAAATGGTCTCACCTGACGTGTGACTCTGAAATCTGGAAGAGGAGCCATCTCAGGAATCTTCGGCATGATTCTTGAATTTTTACAAAATTGACAATTTGACCATGAACGTCTAACTGCACTTCGGGCATTCAAAATCCAGAACTTCCGGCGAAGTTCATTGAGTACTAACTCACATCCATGATGTCCAGCTCTGTTGTGGTATTCTTGAATAAGAAGCACGGTCAAAGGGTGCTTCGGGTCCAAAATAATTGGTTTTTTAGTAGAATCCTCCAAGTCAGGTGATAGTTCGATTCTACCCTTCAATCTGATTAAACCATCATCATCAAGCACAGGAGAAAGTTGACTTAACCTGCTGCCTTTTGGAATTGACTTCCCTCGTAACATCCGTTCAATCTCTTCTGGAAAGCTGTCGCTCTGAGCTGTCTTAAGACCGATTAACTCTGCTTGTTTCAATTCTAGTGCTGTGAGGACACTCGATTTGTAATTGGACTTCCCTCTTGCCTGAGTGATAAATCGAAGGACTCTGGCCATTACACGAATAAATCGATTCCATGAAGAAAATTGATTTGGATCCAATAAGCCATCATTGTGTGTCATGGTTAAACATATGACTTCATCCATGAAGCCTACCAACTCCGTCTCTTCTTTAATTGTCATTTCAGGTTGTTTTGGCCAAAATAAAGGTTCATTTTTCAAAAACTTTGGACCGTTAAACCATCTGCTCTTGGGGCTCAAATCGTGATCTTTTGAGTCTCGAGTGGCGTCATCTGCCACGTTAAGTTCCGTTGGTAGCCATCTCCACTTGTCACCATCAGTGAGCTCTAGAATTTCTCCAAGACGATGGGAGACAAATGGCTTGAAACGTCGAGTATCATTTCTTAACCAATGCATAACTGTCATTGAGTCGGTCCAAAAGATTGTCTCTGCAATGCCTAACTCCAATTCTCCATGAAGACTACTAGCGAGTCTTGACCCAAGAACCCCTGCTTGAAGTTCTAGTCGAGGAATGGATAAGGTTTTTATTGGAGCTACTCTTGACTTGGCGGTGATAAATGCCACATCAACTTGTCCTCGTGCCACGACTCTCAGGTATGCAACTGAACAAAATGCTTGCTGACTTGCATCACAGAAAACGTGAAGTTGAATGCTGTCGGCTATTGGAATCGACAGGGAGTAGCATCTTGAAACTTTCACCTCAGTGATGCCCTTCAAGTTTTGAAGCCAGTTGTTCCACTTATGCCACTCGTCTTCTTGGAGCTCATCATCCCATCCGATTCCAGTCCTCCAAATGTCCTGAACCAAAATCTTCGCTTTCACAATGAACGGCAAAAGAAAACCCAAAGGATCGAAAAGTGACATGACAAGCCGGAGGACATCTCTCTTTGTCGGACGTCTCTGTCCAACAAGAAGCTTGTCGTCAACCTTTGGAAACTTAAGTCTGAAGGTGAACTCGTCGGATCTAGGGTTCCAATTTAACCCAAGAGCTCTTTCAAAGTTATCTCCTTGTGTTAAGTTTAGTTCTTTTGTCGAATTGGCTCTAAGTTCCTCAGGAATTGAGTCCATGACATCTTGGTAGTTTGAAACAAATTTGCAAATAATGAATCCTCCTCTTTGGTGAATTGTCCTCACCTCTTCAATCATCTTGATGGCCCCCTTAACAGTATCATCAGAATCAAGCCAGTCATCCATGTAGTGGTGGTTTATAATGGCTGCTACTGCTTTTGGGTAAGAATCCTTAAACTGCAAAGCGTTGATGTTCTTTACAAATTGAGCTGAAGAGGGAGAAGAGGTGGCACCAAAAATCATTACCTTCATGACCATCACATCTGGTTCTCTGTTTCTGCCTTTTCCTCTCCATAAAAATCTTTGAGCAGGAAGGTCTTCATCGCGAATAAAAACACGGTGAAACATATCAGTGATGTCAGCACAGATTGCCACCCTCTTCCGTCTGAACTTCCAAAGAATGCCAGGTAGAGAATTGAGGTAGTCTGGTCCTTGAAGTAGCATGTCATTCAGGCTAACACCATGAGACTTCGCTGCTGCATCACAAATCCATCTGAACTTTCCGGGTTTGTTTGGGTTCGTCACGGCAAAGTGAGGAAGGTACCACTCCTTGGCGCTTACCACTTGAAGTTCCTCATCAGTGGCCTTGCAAGCAAACCCTTTCTTGATGTACTCTTGGATCTTCGACTCGTAGGCTTGCGCAAAGGCTGGGTTACGATCCATCTTCTTTTCTATGCTCTTGACTCGTCGAAGAGCATTTGACATGCTCTCAGGTAGGACAGAATTCTCATCTCTCCAAAGCAATCCTGTTTCAAATCGGTCTCCCTTTCTTCTGGTAGTTTTCTCCATGATGCTTTTGGCTCTAAGATCTTCCCTAGATCTCGACTTTTCATCTGTTACTTTGACTCCAAATGACTCAGTCTTAAAAGAATCAAGTACAAGTTGATGGAGATCTTCATCACGCTCTTTGTTACTGTAGACATAGCAGATAAATTGGCATTCCTCTCCATGAGAAATTGTATGTGTTCCATGAACAAGCCATCCCAGTTTGGTGAGTGAAGCCATTGGACTACCCTCTGGACCCTCGCGAAGTTCCCTTGACTCAATGAGGTGCGATTGGTCTTGTCCTATCAAGAGCTTGGGTTTTGCTCTCTTTACGGTTTCCAGATCCAAAACTTGCAAATGGTGCATGTCACTTAAGCTGCGAATGTTCAATGTACGAGTAGGTAAATCAAATTTTGAGACTGTCCTTACATTTGAAATAACAAACGAGTCTGTCATTCCAGCACCTCGCACCTTTACTTTCACGTTGCGTGACTCGTAGTCCACCTTTGTTGAGCTGTCATACCACTTGATTCGCAGAGGACGAATAGGACCAGAAAGTCCAAGCTCTGCTGCTAGACCAACATCCATCAATGTTGCAGTTGAGCCTTGGTCGAGCATAGCAAATGTTGAGACTTCACAGTTAGGTCCTTTTAACACAACAGGAAGCACCTTAAGGAGAACTTGAGTTGACTCTACTTGAATCTGAGAGACCAAGTCCATATTTTCAGTCAATGTGACAGTCTCAGCTGAATATTCAGTCGAAGACTCAGGAACGCTCTGCTGTGACACTTGCTTTGAGTGCAGAAGGGGATTGTGGTTCCTCTTACAGCCATCGACTCCACACTCTTTCTTCTTCTTGCATTGAGATGAGTGATGCATTTCTTTTAAGCATCCGAAACACAACTTCTTCTCCCGCACCAATGTCCACCTGTCGTCTATTGCCTTTGACTGAAACATGCGACAAACTTCGATGGAATGGGATTTTCCAGCACAACAAGCACATTTGGCTTCCTTTGGCTGTGTTGAAACTGCATCGGTGTTTGAAGTTGTAGCCACAAACAGTGTATGCTTTCTTGTTCCTTTGTCATTGCGTTTGACTTCTGACTTTCCTTTTCCATCATCAGTAGGAAAGTTAACTTTTGCCACAAACGAAGCAGCTCGAGCCTCTCCCTCAATCCAGTTGGAAAAGTCTTTGAGGGTAGCTATGGCTGGATATTTCTTGGCTACTTTCTTTCCCCAACTCATCCTCAAAACGGCAGGAAGTTTCTGGGTCAATTCTGTCAAAAGCTGAGGGTTGATCAGGTACTCTGGACGTTGAAGTGTTTCTATGGTTGAGACCAAATTCCGGATTACAATTGAGAAGTCAACAATAGACTCACCCTTGTCAATAGAAGGAGATGTCGCCTTCCGAGCTTTCTGTACTATAGTTTCTATTATAAGCTCAGGCCTGCCATATTTCTCTTCCAAGACGTTTATTGCCACCTCAACGTTGTCAGGAAGAACAAGCATCGACTTGACGCACTCTTTAGCTGCTCCTTTTAAGCACCTTTGAAGACGGCAGAGGTTCTCATCCTCAGAGAAACCACATAGTCTTGTTGAACGTCGGAACTGAGTGATCAATCCGGGCCACTCTTCTGGATCACCAGAAAAGTTAGGTAAGTCTTTACCCAATGACTGCCTTGCCATCATCCTCGTTGTCTGTTCTTCCGTTCTTGCCTGGGTTGGAGCTGCTGCAACCGTCTGAACTGCTGCAAGAAGAGCTTGTGCCAATTGACTGACTGCAGGATCGGATTGAGGAACTGGAAACGGTGATCTTCGGCTTTGATCCTGCCCACCAATGCTTTGTAGCCCCTGAGCCACTCTATGCATTGGTGCTGGTGACTCTAATGTTAAGCCTTGTAGACCATCACCAACATTTGACAAAGAGTGATTAGATCTTCTGCTTCCGCCTTCTTCATCTTCACATATTTGAAACTCTTCCTTGAGTTCCTCTTCTCTGATAGACAGCTTGAGTTGAAGGAGCTCTTTTGCTTTCGCCTTTGCTCGTTCCTCAGCATCAAGAGCGGCCATCTCCTCGGCAACTTTTAGCTTTTCTTTAAGCACAGCAATTCGATAAGCACTGACTTTTGATGTATCACTAACTCTTGAAATATGACTGGTGTTAGATCTGTGATTGGTCTTTGATCTGAGACTGACCTTTGACATCTGACCAATTGACTCCGGGGAAGGCTCATTGTTGAACTTTAAGTCTTGAGCTGCCTTTCCTTGTTTGGAAGTAGGTTGGGTGTTGGCTTGTCCTGCCGTCTGTTCCCAGTCCCCGTACCTCTCTGGAGGAATACCAGCGTTTGACCTTTCAGTCCGTCGCAACCTGTCACCAGACTCTTCTCCTGCCTCACTCATAGTCAAATAAAAAGTCAAATGCTGTCACTGTCACTTCACAGACAGTCAAAAAATGCAACTGTATATTCACGAACTGTTCTTCGGCTCGAATGGACCAATGTTCTCGCGGTCTAACTATTTATGCCTATTATTCAGAAGGACCAGCACAATCAAAGTGCAACTTGTATTTATTTTCAAAATTACAGCGTTTTCATATCACAACCAAATTGAATATCTGTCTAACAACAACACCATAGCTACCAAAATATATATATAAGCACTCTTTCACCAATTTATAATTTACTGCTGTTGCTCGGCGGGCACAGAGAAGATAAACCTTCCTGTAAGCCTGGTACAAATAATACTGACTATTACAAACATGAATTTAATGAGACCTGGAAAGCAAGTGGTGGAGATACAAAGCGGATGAGAGTAAATGAAACTGGCACGGGATTGTTACAAATTAGTCAAATTGAGATGATTCAAAGAACTTTTTGAATTAAGAACGATAACAGTAAAATATCCCATGAAATTTTTCCAATTATCAAGGATAATAGTAAATATTTAAGAAGTAATAATGGAACTCGTAAAGTGAGTACAATGACAGGACGCAGTAATACGATAAAAATAAATAAACAAAAGGAGACGACGAAAAAACATAAAATTAAACAAAGACTAAAACACAATTTTAAACAAGCGACAGGAGAGAAAGCAAGGGAGTAGCCAGGGTTCCAGTTAGAGGGGGGCAAAAATGTATATACACAATTAACTATTATTATTACATATTATTGTTAAAAATTATAATTTAAATTAACTTTAGTATTCGCAAACTTTTTTAAGACTTTATTTTCTAGTTCCCCACTTCTTTCCAATATTATCTTTCTGTGTACACTCAACATATATAGTCTAATAAAGCGGTTTTCTGATATCGTTGACCACAACCAGATTTTCACTCTACGCTAAGCACTAAAGGACCTTTCAATGGTGCATGTTGTACACGATTGAACCAAGGAAATGTGCAAAGCATATTTTAATTAGGGAAAAAGCCTATTTTACTTTACTTCTGCTAGTTCTAACTCTTGCAGTTCTTCTTTTCTAAGTTTTTATTCTGCCAGGGATTGTACACAGTTCCGCTTGATTGTTAGAATTACTCAAATTATGACAGGTAATCCAAAAAGCTTTCGGTATTTTTTTAAGTTTTCAAATATCATGTTTGTTGTCCAACTCTTTCTTCAAAACAGAATGCGCACAACAAATGCATGCATTCAGCGTTATTGTGCATTTTCGATTACAGCTAGATTATTCCAGATATATTGATTAAGGGAAAAATGCGAGTGAAGGTTTTGCTACTGTGGCATGAATATTATCATGCAAACACATCATATACATTCATTAATTGGCACTCATTGAATTTTGTCTATTCAAAATAACCGTATTTTTATTTATTATTTTCTCATTATTTGCAAACCACGCTATTGTCACGGACATTGTTTAAAACCATTCACAGCTATCACATTGTTCAGTTCATTGCACACATTTTTTGACACTGACATTTACATCACGAGCTGCACTTCTCCCAGAACTAAATAACCTTCCTGTTGCAACCTGTAGAGCTCGAAGATATAGTATATAATGGATTGGGTCGTACGAGTTCTTTTTTTCTCATTTGTTTTTAATTAAAATTAGAAGTATAACTTATTATAGTTCAGTTTTCGAATATCTTGTAGAATATCAATTATAAAAGTGATTATAAATCAACGTCTTTTGGTCTCTAAATTTTTTAGGGGTTGGCAAATGCCCATCCCTGCCTCCCCCTGGATACGCTCTTGAGAGAAAGTATGGCATTACTGCTAAGTTATGGCATAATATTATAATAAAGGAAATTTTGAGATAACAAAAATAAACTCGGAATTGTAAATATGCTAAATGGTAATTTTAAGGTTTGTTTTTCATAATACAGTTATAAAAAAATACAATTAAATATGAAACGTCACAGACTTAACAATTTATAAAAGTCAATTTAAAATAATTGGTAATATTTTGTTTAATAAATACTTAGTGGTGCTATAGCCTTAT
This sequence comes from Agriotes lineatus, assembly GCA_940337035.1. Classification (NCBI taxonomy): domain Eukaryota; kingdom Metazoa; phylum Arthropoda; class Insecta; order Coleoptera; family Elateridae; genus Agriotes; species Agriotes lineatus. The sequence goes on along the minus strand of CALNHX010004831.1, from coordinate 47,577 downwards.
TGATAAGGGATGAAATAATATGAAATATTTATACGTTTTACAGACAAATGGAGTTAAAGAAAATAAAATAGTTTTATTATCTGCAAATAAAAGATAAATGTTAATTATAAACTGAATGTTAAATATTAAAATGAATATGAGTGAGTATCGGTGCGTTGTTAGAATGTATTTATTGTTGCTGTTCTAAATGTAGACGTTGTATTGTGAAATGATTAATAATTCAACAATAAGGTTTAATTAAATAAATAATTGTTGCTATACGTATACACGGAGACGATATAAATTTGTTGCTGAGCCAAAACAGCCAGACAAAGAAAATGGATTAATGGTATAAGAAATATATAATAATATAATAATAAATTTAATTGAATAATTATACCAAAAGAAGGATATTGTTGGATGAAACGAAAACTGATAAGAATAATCTACATTTTTAGAAGGAAAATATCAAAAATAAATAACAAGAAATATTATTTAAAATAATGAATAAGAAAGCAGGTTAAGCAGGAAAAAACATTCAGAAACTTGTAGCAGGCGAATATAAAGAATTTAATATTAAAACGTATATGATTGCATTAAAAGGTATAATTAAAAAGTAAAACAATATTAAAGAATGGAATATTTGAATAATTAACGATTGTTTTATAGAAAACTAAAACGGTATAAGAGTGTGATGGTTCATATTATATTGACAGCAGAATTTAAATGTTTGCAATTTATAAATAGATATTTGTAAATATTGTTAAAAAACTTAGGGTAGCAAATAGGAAAGAAAAAATATGTGCTAAACTTTTATGGGCATATGAAGGATCTTATAAAATTCATAAAATATTTAACGATAGCAACACCTATGAACTAATAAATGAAAGAGAAAATAAAATAAGAGGAAGTTTTCATATAAGAATGATTTATCCGTATACAACAAAAATGGAGTAAAATGTTTTGAACGTTGTTACTTGTGAAAGATAATTGTTACTAATTTTGAATATAAATAATTTTAATTGTTTTTAAGCTGTTTAACAGAATTAGAAGTTACTACTGCTTGTTTATGTTGAAAGAATTTCAGAGTTGATTTTGTTTTAAAGAAAATTTTAGAAATAATAAAATTATTTTATTATTCTAAATTTGGGGCAATATGTTATGGTCTTTAGTATAAGGGTTTGAAATCAGATTAATAAGGTTAAAAGAATACAGTATTAAAAATTACAAAGATGAATTAAGGTATGAAAAGAATATCAAAATTATTAAAATGTATTTGGCAAAGAAAGGAAATAGAATTTAAAATTCAACTGAAGCTACATAAGAACCAGTAGGATTTTAACATAATTTAATTATTATCTGAGATGAAGTGGGGAATTAATGGAAAATATTTATTCGAGAAATACCATTCAACATAGTGGGTGTTAGACAAATATCATAAAGTTCTATAGTGTGTTGGACTATGAAATATATGCTAAACTAAATCACTAAGGAGATATTTATTTATTACTATGTAAAAATAATTTGTTACATAAACATGTCATACAATTTGTAAACGGTTAAAATTATGAAAATAAACACAGTTTACAAGCTGTTTGGTGTATAAAAGGGTGGTGAATTGACAAAAATTGGCGTGGTAAAAATAAAAGTAAAATGTTAAAAGATTAAAAGATGTGCAGACGATATGGATGAAGATAAAAGATGTGGTGCGAATATCAAAGTAATACAGTTATAATCTTAAAAAGCAAATTTCTGGAAGGGGACGCTGAACTAAGTTTATTGTCAAATTACATTGCATCATATGAATTAGATAACAAGGAATGGTTTTTACTGGAAGTGGTTTACATCGAGGTTGTTAGCAGAGTGAGCGTTTTATGGAGTGGATAGGAGGTTTTCATTTAAAGGAGTTCTAATTCGACTAACTTGTCATTGAAGTGACATCTTATAACTTGCATCTAGTCAAGGTTCGTGATACTAAGTCGTCAGAGGCTTGATGATTTTGGTAGGACGATGTGGATGGTGTTTGCTGTTGACAGTATTACTGGAGAAAGTTGGTAGGTGCCTTGTCGTGTTTTGGTCAGGAAATCTTTGTGGATCCAGGTGTTTTTGGCGGAGTTCGGGCTGGGATTTGTTTGGACGTTGGGAGATCTTTGTGAGATTGCTGGATGCGTTTGACTTGGTAAAGCAGAGTATCGAGTCCATGAATGGGTGACAGGATACATGTATTTAAATAAAAAACCGAAAGAAAAAGATAGAAAGAATGAAGTGAGCTAATTTGAAAGAGGGAAGTACTTACTATTTGATATTTGTTGAGTGACAAGTAAATGTAACGAGAAAGTATTTGTAATTGATTTTGCGTTTGCATAATACAAAGTGACAGGTGACAGACGTTTAAGTTGTCATGAAATAAGAGAACCGAATTTCAGAAATATAAGTAGTCTAGATTATAAATGAATATAAAATGGCAAATAAGTTAATTAAATTTCAATTTTAAAAGAGAATTAATTGAAAATAAAATAAAGTAAAGTAAAAGTCAATTATAACATTAAAGAGGCGTTACAATGTGGAATCACTACAATATATACACAGTGGTAAAAATGGCTTTCCCTGTATAATTTGATATAATAATATCAAATTATTATAATTTGCAAATATAAGTCATTGTTAAAAATAACTTTGAATTAGATTGTTCTTTCGTGGATGCAATAAATTTATCAGTCATTTAACGTAGCTTCAGTGCATGAGTGATTGTGTCTTTTGTCAATGGTTTATTTTTCTATTATAAAGAATAGAAATATTAAGTTTTACAACGAGCTTTTGGATATGATACTGTGGCGTTAACTCCAACACAAAAGTATGTATTTTCACATTTAAATTGTGTCCATTTGTTCAGGGCTAATTTCCGTCACTTGCGTCACAAACTTGCATCGGCCTTACGCTCGAAAAACGAGGAGGAGGAAGTCCACCAGTGGTGCACCGAGTCGCGTTTAAATACGCACGGTGCCGCCCCCCTCAAACGTGCCTGGAGCGTAGCACAGATAATGAAACGTTCGAAGAGTATATAAGGAAACCCTATACTAAAGACCAGTCCATTCAGGGGCCGAGTCCCGCTATCCTGATAACTTTAGTCCCCAGACCTTCCTTATCCTAATATTCCTTCCTGGCACCGGTCGGCTCCGATCTTTGCTATAATTTCCAATACCCGCCGAAAATCTTCCTGGCACCGGTCGGCTCCGATCTTTGCTAAGAGCTCCGTTTAACACTCTGCCTCAGCCCATATCTTGCACGACCTTTGCACCAAAATTTTATAATAAAATCGCTTTACCTACGCACCAGGAGAAATTTCCAGGTCAACACGATCCAGGGGCTTCCGCCTCAGGTAAATTGGTTCACCGGCTAAGACTGCAGATTGACCTCAAAAGCTTCCAGAGGTGCCCGTCGTTTTCAACTGCCAAAGGCGAGTTTTGCAGAAATTAACATTGCCCCTTCATACCACTTCGCCAAGTTACAAATTTATGCAAAAAGAACGTACCAAGTCCAGCCGGGCTTAGTACACTCTTGGTAAACATCGCCGTCACCAGGTAAAACACTTTAATGCAATTGAATCCGACTGCTTGACAAAATAATAAGTCCGCGATATTTTATTTATGTGACTTATACTTGATTTTAGATCTCTTGACCAGTTTATTAGAGCTACCCAGAGCAACGACGCCTAAATAACAGAACACCAAAGATATTTTATTTTATTAATTTATGCACATAGTATTTTATTAAATTACTATTTCATTTGTATGCATACCTAAAAATATTATACAGTCGATTACAACACTTCGGTTTTTTGTGGTAAAAATACATTGAATATGTACCCATGGCATTTGAGCTTTACCTGAACCAGCCCAGTTTAATAATAAATACAGCAAGTTTTGGGCAAACTGAGAATAAGCAATTTTAGTAAGAATTAAAAATTAAAATTTAAAAATTCCGGAACAATACCCGTACGTTATAGTACAACCAGGTAAATTGCCAGCGTAGGTGTTCAGCAAGACAGAGCGAGTTTCAAAGTCAGGTATCTCTGAAAAAACAACAAAGGTCAGTGAATATTTGATTGAACTTTCAATGTGGGATACCTAACCAAGTTTGATTTGGGATAATTAGAAAACATGGTGTAATTAGATGTAGTGACCGTTTATATGTATAGTGATTAATTGAATTTCCTGTCTAAATTTAACATTAACTCAAGTATCGAGAGATCAAAAAAAAAACTGTTCCTCAGCGGGCTGTGGAAATTCAACGTATGAATAATATGTTGGTGACACTGTACGTCAATGTCAAATTCGAGGTTAGCAGGTTAGGGTTTGCGTCAGTTTTGACACAAAATGATGCTAAATAATATAAGACACCGACGAAAAATAAATATCTGGGTACCGTGTTAAAATTAAATGTGGAATAAAATTTGGTGAACATTTAGCATTTTTAGCCAACAAAAGTTATTTTTAGGAACAAATAATATGAGAGCCTAGCATGATATCAATATTTGGTTGTCGCTGTAAGATTATGTATTTTCTTAATTTTGGTGAACATTTAGTATTTTTGGGAAACGAAAGCATTTTTTTGCACGAAAAGGTTGGGTAAATTTGGTAGACTGTTAAACACCACACTAAGTAATTTCAGCTTGACATAGGTTGAATATCAAAGTTTTTAAATTGTAATAAACATCAAAGTAATATACGTTTATTGTAATTCATAAAGCCTTCATCAATTAAAATAAGATAATTCTAAAATAATGGTAAGTCAGTTTATTATATTAAGATAGCATCAATATAAATTCTCATATAAATCACCAAACAAGACGCTATATTAGGAATAAAGGGTATGTTTGTAATATAGCAGCTAAAAAGGTGTCCAAAGGAGGGGGATATTATAAACTTTGCTTAATTTGAGAAGAAGAAAAGTAAATCTTTGTTATCTTCAAAAAGCGACTTTACAACACAATCGGAAAATTTTACACAAAATTTGCGGCCCTATCCCCGTTACGATGAGTGGTAACAAAAGGTTTCGTATTAAACGTTCAGCAAGAAGGGCGAGTTTTTGACGATCCTAGAATTAGGGCTGCGATCCGGTAAACGAGCTAAATGATGTTAAATATTGAAGCGCCACCACTTTCTGACTAAATCGGGAAAAAATCAGCAACACAGGTGAACTCACTCTGAAAGTGAAACTAAGTGATTCACCTTTCTACTTTTGGCTTGGCACAGCTCAAAGCGGCGACTGCAACGGCTGAGTTAAACTTACCTTTAGTGGAATTATTTTACAATCGTCTGAATTTCTGTACATCGAAACAAAACACAAATGTGCATGCAAACATCAATGAAAAACATAAGTAATTAATAAAGAACTCTATTGAGGCAGTAAAATATGTAAAAGTGACAATGAACAATAAAAGAGTTATTCGTTACAGTTAAAAAATATATACGAAAAGGTTAGTCAGGTTAAATGTGCGACATTTAAACTAAACACGGCGATAAAATGACAACAAACAACATGACGACATCCCAAACAGTAATGACTTCAAGGTCTTCACAAAGGGACTACGTTATATGATCAAAATTAACAACAATAACTCAAATAGTGACGCAACAATAATTACTTGAACTTACAATGCAAAACGACATATAGACATTAAAACTTGACGGTAAAGGCTAAAAATTAACTCCAAGGCGGTAGTTTCTGTTCAACATCTTTAACTTTAAATAAACAATGGCATAGCTTGCCATGTTGACACTTCGACATTACTTCACTGTAAATTTCTGTGTTACGAATACAAACAGCTAGCAAATACCTGTTGTAGGAATTCAGATGCTCCATACCGACGTCCAATTCCAACTGCAGGTTGCACCTCAGCTGTGGCCACAAAATACGGAAAGGAACTCCTGGAAACCACATGGGGGCGATATTCGTGCGGGTATGAGCGGCAGTGCATCCCCAAGACTAGGGTTCATTAAACGAAGCCCGTTTAACAAGCAGACGAAGTTTTTCCTTTAAGATCTACTGCAACAGCGTTAAAGAAGATGCTTATCTCCACGGGAGGACAAACACGGCTAAACATTTACCAAGAAGCCACTATCACACTGGGATCGACGACAGCAGCAACGTAGTTGTCCGACGAAGTCGGGCGCCGCGTACACAACGACAACCCTTCTAAACGATCTCAAGGGCCGTCGCTGAATGATGCTTCAGTAGTTCAGCCTAAGATGCGAGAACGGAATGAAAAGGCGCATGCGTGATTTAAGCTCATTCCTTGTTCCACTCATAGCATATGGTTGCCACGGGACGAAATGATGAAACATAATTTCGCTTATAAAGTGAAATTACCTGGGGGCCAAACAACCGCTTCGATGGCGACGATAAGTTATTAAAAACGCCATAAGAGCAGATGGCGTCATCCAGACGGGAACAAGGCTAAATTTAGCACAAGCGTAAGTAATATTGAATCCAAGATCCTAAAATAAACCGAGAAACGCTGCTATTTAAAACGGACGGAATAAAGTTTTAAATACACTACTAAACTGTTAATTTACGCTTAAGTGAACCGGGAAAATGCTAATATCCGAGGTACAAATGCAGAAAACGCTAGATTCGAAAATTGTTCTCACACCTACCTTAAATATCTACGAGGGCTCAGGAGCTAACCTTGCGCCGCCTTAAATAAAGCTATATTTTAATTCCTTATTATATAAATAACTATAATTATTTGGGGAATGACTACACCTGATATGATAAAATGGAATGGTAATCCGTCATTCTTTTAGCGGAGATGCCTTGATAAAACTAAATAATCGCCTCCACGAACATTTATTGTAAAATTATGGGTGGCGACATGTTTCGAAACCAAACTGGTTTCATCCTCAGGCCATAATGATTGGTAGTAGTCGAAGCACATCTTAAAAGTGAGGTTAAAATTTTAAAAGCTGTGTGATAGAAAATGTTTTAAAAACACACCCCATGGAGAAGTAACTAATCAACCAGCAAACTTTGTTATAAAGATCGTTGAACTGGTTAAAACATAAAATAAAACATTTGAAAAATTAAGGAGTGACAGTCATTGATGATGGCTGAATTCAGTATCTTAGTTGAGTATCTGGCATAAAATAATCAAAAACTTTTAATTTTGACGATTCATAGATGCGACAATCTGTCTGCAACAAAAAAAGTTGTTTCAATGTTTTCCACATGACACAAACAATAGAAAATAAAATCTGTAAACAGCTTTACGCAGAACTTCCCTCGTCGACATTGTGACACTAAATAATTTTAAAAATCAAATTAAGTTAGGAGTAAAACTATTTTCACGTTTCTAATAAATTAAATACATCTTCAAATAAAGAAAGGCATTACCGGTGGTCGAATTCGAACTGCAGGCGGACCGCGTGTGCAGCCCCAACGTTTAGTGCGATATCATAAGGGACTCAACAATTTCTACCTAAGCCACGAAGGACCGGCCTCTCCAATTTCTCCGTCGTAGCTATATTTAGTAATGGCTAACTTGTGCCTCATTTTTGTATTGTAAAAAATTTATTCTGTATCTATTGGTTTCCATTTTTGGTAAGAATAAAGCCTGCACTATGTACAAATTATTACTTGTATCTATTGCTAAGTTGAATAAAAAATAAATACATTTTCAAATTTAAAAAATGTATCCCGCTGGGGTTTTAACCCGTCCAACTGCGCTACCGCGTCTCTTCAAGATAAGTCCAGCGCGCTCCTCTCTTGAATAGAACGGTGTTATGGGTGAAACATTTTTACTCTTTTGTGACATTATCCTGTATCGATCGAGTCCTATTTTTCGCCAAATGTAAAGCCTGACCTATGTGAAAGTTATTACTTCATTTTATTTTAAAATTAACCCAAAAATAAACAAAATTTTATTTTTAAGGTGCTCACCCTGTATATATTTGTATGAAATTGTACCGGTTTCATGCGAGGTAGATATATAATATGTATGCAAAATATCGTCTTCCTTCGACACATAGTTAGAGCTATACTGCCAACAGACAGACAGACAGACCGACAGACGGAATTGAGAAAATCTGTTTTCGTCACCTAGGCACTCTGAAACGTGAAGATCTGAAGAAATCTTGGAAGGTGATTTTTTCGTGATTCGTCTGAAAGACGAAGGAAGTAAAAATTCATAAAATATGGGAATTAGTAAGTCAGAAAGTACATTTCCATAAGTAAAGAGGTTTTAAAGCTTTTTGCGGCATAAACAATTATAGTGCAATGAAGAAATATCAATGACGAGAACTAATGTAGGTAACAGCGTTGCTGTGCCACAAATATTTACCTACCTGCTACGAAATTATTAAAACGTTAATAACCATCTAATAGGGCGATTATCTTTTTGGTATATTTTTACTTCCTTTTACGATAAAGGAAGTATTGGATCCACCCCAAAAATTCGAAATTGAGTTTTTAACAGATCTTCACGTTTTAGAGTCCCCTGATATAAAAAAAATATGTTTTTGTTTATTGGTCTGTCTGTGTGTCTGTCTGAATATCTCAAAAATGAAAAGAGGTATGGCGTTGAAACTTCATATATAAATTTTCTGTACTATCTAGATGCGACAGCAAGCTTTTGAAGAAAATCGCATAAGAGGAAGTATGGTGTCCACTTTTGTGATTTTTCAGTTTTTTTTTGATTTTTTCAAAAACAGCTCTAACGATTTTTTCAAATTTTATATTTTTATTACATTTTTAATGTGTATTGATGTGAGATAGGTGATTTTCCAGTTGAATACCTCTAAAATGGGGTTCTTTTGTTTTTTCTTATTTTTTTTTTATTAACTCCTATTTTAAATAGCAAAAATAGGTTTCTGTAGAATTTGTAATTCTTGAAAAGTTTAAAAATCATTTTTGGCTAATTACAAGGTCACTGTAAAAGGAAGCTGTGTATCACACCAGATTTTTCACAGTACTTACACGTATAAAACCAACAGATTCCCTCTTTAGCATTCTTAGCCAGAACATTATTTACCTGTGCATTCACGGATTCAGTAAAATATGGACATGCTTTTGTTACCATATTTCTTACAAAGAAAGACACATCACCGAAACAAATTGGAAAACCTATATGAAATCTATACCATGATTCACCAAGGGGTTCTTATATGTTTTCTGCTGTTGTAGAAACCGTCTGGCCTCACCAACCATCTTGAGATTAGAAGCTTTCTGGTTGCAAAGACCAGTGTTCATAAAACTGCGACCAAGTCAAATAATTAATATTCAGTTTAGAGCAATGAAGTACTGCTAGGAGCCTCTTCTGGCCAAAGTATCAGCCTTTTCGTTTCCTGCCGATGTGGCCGGGAGTCCGGAGCAATTTGACATATACCTAGTCTTTGGTTTGACTTAATCCGGATTGAGCTTCAAAAATGTTTACTGCTGATAAGAAGCATCATACAACAACTATAAAAATTGTTTACAACTTTTGTAATTATAATAGTATATTATGTTATTAGGAGCAAAAGTTATATTTTATGTGGCGAGGCTGGACGGTTTATCTGCCGAGCTTGCGAGGCAGATAAGTACAGCCGAGCCATATAAAGATACTTTTGCTCCGAATAACATATAGTATTTTTTCTTCAAATGTTTTTATAACAAATTATTTACAACTTTGTGAACAAAATTCGAAGAAAATTACTTGATGTCGTCAGCGGCAGATAATATTATCTGCCGCTGACGAGCGGCAGATAAAGTTGTCAGCGGCAGATAAAGTCGTCAGCGGCAGATAATAACTTTATCTGCCGCTCGTCAGCGGCAGATAATATTATCTGCCGCTTGGCAATAAAGTGACAGTTTAGCATCATCAATCCAGCAGTATAATGCCATATTTTACTGCCGTTTGAAGAAAAAAACATTTTTCTATGATAGGGAGAGAAAATGAAACAAGCAGGAATCGATGTAACAGAAGTACAGATCTACACATTCTGAGATGCCCCCTTTTGTTGTTACTGCATTATCTTCACTATCGGAGAAACTTTTTCTATAATCTTTTATCATGATTTTCCTTTGATTTTCTATTTTAGAACTAACTTTAAAATGCTGTTTAAACAAGTTTGTTAATTATGTGGATATTATAAAGTTTCATGATTCAGTGGATAGATACTAAGTTTTACCTATTGTCACTTCTGATGATGTTCTGCTCAGTACATTATTTCTTCATACTGTAGACATATTTTTATGGGTATATAGATTTTAATGTTCTGTTAGAATACAATTTCAAAACTTGATTTACTACTACTACTACTGTCAACATTGATCCAAAAATTGCCTGTAGTATCTGATAAAGTGAATTTTAATTCAAGCACTGCAGAAGCACTTCTTCTCCATAAATACTACATTAATAGTAAGATATCCATTTAGTATAGTATATTATGGGACAAGTGGTTGAAATAAAATTTCAATGTTGAGAGTGTTTTTTTTCAACGAGCGAAGCGAGTTGAAAAAAGTAACTCGAGACGTTGAAATTTTATCAGCCACGAGTTGCATATACTATTTTTTCTACGAATTTTTAAACATTCTAACAAAAAATGCACTTTAGAAAAAATTAAACATAAAGTGACATTTCTCTTGTCAACAATTGAATGTCAAACAGTTTGATATCCCGGTAGTCCGCACATTTCAATCTCTAGTGGTTGAAATGCGATTTCAACCACTGGAATCAACGTCAAAATGACCGATTTCAATGTCATGAATAGAAAAAAATATTTAATTATTATCTGTGGCGCATTTGAATTCTCTACGTTTTTGCTTTTGTATTCAGTACAAAAAATTATTCGCCTTTTATTTGATCTTCATTGAATTCCAGAATTAACTGGTGTAGTCATCTCTTACGGGGACATATTTTCATTTCTAACCGTCACTTTTCGTAACAAACGTGTTTATTTGTGTAGAAGTGTTCTAGTCAATAAGAATTATAATTTAACAATAACAATAACAGACATATGTGATAATTGTGAACGTAATGCCCGAATCATATTTATGATATCTGGAAAATTTGCCGAAACAATGGTTTTTATGGTTATTATCATCCAGATAAAAGTAACCTCTTTTGGTATATAAACATGTGCCAAAATGCTCTTTAATTATTATAGTGACCTACTACACGTTTAATAACAACTGTTTTTTAGTTAAATAACCAAGAAATATGAATTCAGGTAAGACTAAAAAGAGTTAAAAGTAATCTTTAAAGTATATGTAGTGTAACTATAATATTTATTAGCTTAAATGTGTAAAACTCTGATATTTTTAATAGTCCAATCAAATGGTGCTCAAAAAGGGCGAATAGCGGAAAGTTTTGGTGTAGTTTTGATATTTGCTTCCTATATGTCTTTTGGGTCACTGAATACGAATATCAGGTTTGCCAACAAAAATTTTGACGGGAAACATGTTTTTTTAAGCAAAAATAGTGTAAAAAACGATTTTTTTAAAGATTTTCTAAAATTACCCGAAAGCTATCCATTTTTCGTAAATGTTGAACGTATATGAAATGAAAGAAGATAAAATTTCCTACATTTTATGTACTTGAGGTTTTTTCTCCGACCAATCGTTCAGCAGTGAGAGCGCCGCGAAGTTATAGTCCAGTCAAATGGTAGAAAATAGGGGAAAGTTTTAGTGGAGTTTTGATATTTGGTTCCTATATAGTTTTTGCATCGCTGTATACGAATATCAGGTTCGCCAACAAAAATTTTGACCGGTTTTTTAAGCAAAAACAGTGTAAAAAACGATTTTTTTTAGTTTTTCTAAAATTACCAGAAAGCTATTCATTTTTCATAAATATTGAACCTATATGAAATGAAAGAAGATCAAATTTCCTACATTTTATGTACTTGAGGATTTTTCTCCGACCAATCGTTTAGCAGCGAGAGCGCCGCGAAGTTACAGTCCAGTCAAATAGTAGAAAATTGGGGAAAGTTTTGGTGGAGTTTTAATATTTGGTTCCTATATAGTTTTTGCATCGTTGTATACGAATATCAGGTTCGCGAACAAAAATTTTGACCGGTGTTTTAAGCAAATACAGTGTAAAAAACGATTGTTTTTAGTTTTTCTAAAATTACCAGAAAGCTATTCATTTTTCGTAAATATTGAACCTATATGAAATGAAAGAAGATAAAATTTCCTACATTTTATGTACTTGAGGATTTTTCTCCGACCAATCGTTCAGCAGCGAGAGCGCCGCGAAGTTACAGTCTAGTCAAATAGTAGAAAATTGGGGAAAGTTTTGGTGGAGTTTTAATATTTGGTTCCTATATAGTTTTTGCATCGTTGTATACGAATATCAGGTTCGCGAACAAAAATTTTGACCGGTGTTTTAAGCAAATACAGTGTAAAAAACGATTGTTTTTAGTTTTTCTAAAATTACCAGAAAGCTATTCATTTTTCGTAAATATTGAACCTATATGAAATGAAAGAAGATAAAATTTCCTACATTTTATGTACTTGAGGATTTTTCTCCGACCAATCGTTCAGCAGCGAGAGCGCCGCGAAGTTACAGTCTAGTCAAATAGTAGAAAATTGGGGAAAGTTTTGGTGGAGTTTTGATATTTGGTTCTTATATGGTTTTTGGGTCGCTGTATACGAATATCAGGTTTTCCAACAAGAATTTTGACCGAAAACACGTTTTTTTTTAAGCAAAAACGGTCTTAAAAAACGATTTTTTTTTAGTTTTTCTAAAGTTACTCGAATACTATTCAATTTCATCAATGTTGAACCGATATGAAACGAAAGAAGATAAAATTTTCTACATTTTATATACTAGAGGTTTTTTCTCCGATCAATCGTTCACCCGCGCGAGCGCCGCGCCACGAAGTTAGGTGTTAAAAGCAAAAAAAAAAAAGAAATTATCCCAGTTTATTTCAAAGTAACTCGAATACTATCCATTTTTGGTAAATCAAAAATGGTATATAAAATAAATCTTCATAAATGAAATGTTGGCAAACCTGATATTCGCGTTCAATGACTCAAAAAACATATAGGAACCAAATATCAAGACTCCATAGCTTTCCCCTATTTTCTACCATTTTACTGGACTATAACTTCGCGGCGCTCTCTCGGCTGAACGATTGGTCGGCGAAAAAACCTCTAGTACATAAAATGTAGAAACTTTTATCTTTTTTTGTTTCATATAGGTTCAACATTGACGAAGTTGAATAGTTTTCGAGTAACTTTAGAAAAACTAAAAAAAATCGTTTTTTTTTAGTGTTTCCGGTCAAAATTCTTGTTGGCAAACCTGATATTCGTATACAGCGACCCAAAAACCATATAGGAACCAAATATCAAAACTCCACCATAACTTTCAGCTATTTTCTACCATTTGACTGGACTATAACGGTTTTCTTCAGTTTTATTATACGGGGAATACTACAAAGTGTGTTCAAGCCCCCACAAATTAATGTTCATTAATAAAACCGTTTGGGTTGGCCATGCATAGTGCATAATTTGAAAATGGCATGACAGATAATATGACAACAGAAAGTATATGAAATGAATCTAGACATACGTTCAGTAAATAATAGCTCACCCAAACGGTTTTATTAATGAACACCCTTTACCTGTACCCTTGAGAATGGAAGCGCAGCAGCAAAATTCAAATCGACATCTTTACATTTGTGTAAATAAAAAAAAATAAAAAATTGAACTTTGAGGCCCTATAACTTATTACTGAAGGGACTTTGTACTAAGGTGTATTACGTTTAATCGATTTATTATGACGTAAGGAATCTATGACTAATCGGTGTCCCATTATTTTAGGGACACCCTGTAGATATATCAAAGAAACGTAACTGCGAGAAAGTTGTTTGGTTTCAAGATAATTTGCTGATGCACAGCGTATTCATGATATTGTTTGTTTATCTATTTTTAGAAGTGTTTTCCAGGATTACTCAAGTAATTATAATTACAATAAACTCTATTTGCTTATTGATATCGTATATCAGTTGTTTATGTCATTTTATTCTTCCATTCTCTTCGTTTGTAATTCGCTTGCTCACACTTCTCGTTTGCTCGAAAGTGATTTACCATATGTCTTTTACACGGAATGTTTCTTAAGTCGACCGTGTGACTTTTGGAAATACATAGTAACATATCAAAAACTCCTGTAAGACTTGGCTCAGGTACCTAGTTTAGTAGTTTCCCAAATACAGAGTGTTAAAGTTCTCAAATCACGTTTGAATTTTGCTTATAACTATATGACATTTAATACGACTGGAAGTCATATTTTGCCACTAGACTAGTTATTATAGGTAGGACTACTAGTGGATGAAACTCGGAAGTCACGACACAGATCTATTTATTTAATGATTAGGCCGATACCTTTTTAATTTTTTTTTCAGTAATAGAAATTCATTGTTAATTCGTTGGTGTCTTAAACATGTTTGATGTCTTTTATGATTTAAACAGACAAAAATAGAATCATGTTTTTTTTTGGAAACAAATGTAATCTAGTTGTCCTATAGGCCAAAAAAACACACGATGCACAGCTTTAACACAGCTCTTTAATTTTTAGGAGCCAGGTGGTTATACCTTGCTCTTATCTTCTGCGGCACCATTTGGTACCACGGAAGCGATGCCCAAACCTCGCCCATACGAATCCAGCACCAGTGCAGTGGTCCCAACTGGAGTTCGATTACGCAACAGAACAAGACAGGCTAAACGCCATCAACTCGGGCGAGTTTAACGCAGGATACATTGCCCCAATTGATGTGGAAGTATATTACACAAGTAAGTTTTCACTTTCAGCAAAAATTTAAAGGTATTACTAAATTAACTTTGTAGAAACTTTCGGAACCGTTACCAACAGAACGTGCAACGGCAATCCCATAATTGCCCCTTATCCATCGTGGTCGTGGCACCAAAACCCACAACAATGCAATGAGAACCATCTCGTGTTAGTCTTTCGAGCAAAGGTGAGATGGTTTGCCGTTATAAAGAGAATGAACTAATATTTTTGCTTTAGATTGACGAGTGCGATCGATTATGGATTCTAGATACGGGTGTACTTCTGGAAGAACAAGTCTGTCCACCTCAAATCTTAGCTTTTGATCTAAAAACAGTAAGTTTTTAAACTGCAGAAAATATCCAGATACTAGTGTTGTCTTAAGCTCTGATAATCATAAATTTACAGAATCAACTGATTCATCGGTACGAAATCCCTGCAAATCAGATTCAGTCAAATTCACTTCTTGTAACTCCGATTGTGGACGTTCTTGATCCCCCACCCTATGGACAGTGCAATAATACATTTGTCTATGCGGCCGATGTTCTAGCCTTCGCCTTAATTGTTCATGATGTGAATAAAAACACTTCTTGGAAAGTAGTAGATAAAACCATGTACCCAGACCCTTCATATAGGACGTATAATATTGCTGGTAAACCCTATATAGATTATTATATTTTGAGTAGATACTGTTAAATTGCACTTAATTTTATTCAAAATAATAATTGCAAATACCGTGGGAAAAAAGAAATATACCGATGTTTTACAATGAAAAAAGTATCTATATACCTATAGTTGCATAAATTCACACTTATCATTATTGTTTAGGTCAACAATTCGATTTGATGGATGGCATCTTAGGTATGGATCTATCGCGTTTTGTACCAGGTCGAGACCGTGTGCTCTTCTTCCACGCTTTGTCCAGCGGTACCGAAAATTGGGTTTACACTTCCTACCTGAGGAATCAGTCCTTGTTCGAAAATGGTCCCAGTCCCGACCCTTCCATCTCCCACGTAAGTCTTATTTTTTATTTTTTTTAAAGTACACTATATGCGTGTTGGTTTGATCTGGTAAATAATTACCATCAACGCTTATACCATTTAAGCGACCATATCATATCAGATGCAACGAAATTGATCTAACTTTCGAATGTATTATAAAGCAATTCAACCCTTTAACTTCTTAACTGCTATGTCTGAAAATTCAAATATAATCATAAAGAAGAATAAAATCTGATAAGGAATAGTTGCTTGAAAAACCCACAAGGTCATAAACGAATATGGAATCTTATTTAATTGAAGTAACCATGTAACTTGCAAAAAATAAGTCCATTTCACACCAAAGTAATTGAGTCTAGCTACTTGTTCTAACTGCATATGATGTTATGTTTCTCTAAATAGTTCTTAATCAACTATCCAAAAGTAACTGTTAACTTGAAATATTTAAAGGTGTCAGAACTTAAAGTAGTAAGTCTAATTCTGTGATAAAATATTGAGAAGCAGCAGCTCCAGCATTGGGTATGTCAATAACAAGGTTGATGATAAAGATATGTTTTTTATATTTGCTGATGTTACCTATTAACAGACATATCTAATAAGATAAAATGAACTAAGTAATACTTAATTTTTTAGACTTACCCTCGCACGCGGCATACACAGGCTGTTGCCCAAGCCATCGACAAAGACGGAATAGCGTACTTCGGTCTAGTTTCGGACTTAACTTTCAATTGTTGGAACACTGCTACTCCATATGGCGACCAAAATATTGGTGTTCTTGACAGGAATCCAACAACTCTTCAGTTTGCTAGTGGTGTAAAGGTAAGGATAAAATGCCAATAAAGGCGAGAAGCTCTTAAATTTCTGCTGCTTTATGAAGATGTCAAAGTCTCATTTTTTTCCCAATCCTTTATCTAATAGACGTGTCTGTCTGGGACGCTGTTTTGTCCGGGACGCTGTTTCAGCAGCCAAACCGTAAGAGATAGAGAAAAAAGTTATTAAAGTTATATGTTTGGAATGGTCATGTCAGGTCAGGAACCGAATTTCAGTCACGTGACACTTCCGGTTTTCGAGAAATCACAAAAAGACCGTTTTTCAAATAGAACGCGTATTAAATAAAAGCTGGTTCGGCCGCCAAACGTAGCTGCGACCCTCTGCGCCTTAAATCCTCGATCGGTTAGGCAACCACTTTGACACCTTCCAGGTCTGGGTGGTTGCCTAACCGATCGAGGTTTGAAGGCGCGTTAAATGAGACATTTGTCTCACTGGACTGCTAGTTGATAGATATAATTAGATAGAAGGTTAATTAAATTGTCAACTTATTAATACGTATGAAGATATTTATTTCAGAGGTTTCCATGATCATTATCATTATATATAACGAACGACTTCTGGGGTTTGACCATTGTTGAAATAGAAGAATTGAGCGTTTAACCCACTTTCTTAAGGGGTTTAATGAAAGGGCGAAACTCTTCTGAGTTCAAAGGGGTTTTGCCTCTGGCGTGGTTGACACGTTGACTTAACGTGCTCGTTTGTTTCTCTATTGATGAAGCCCCTTATAAAAGTAGAAAAGAACGTTGAGTTCTTCTGTCTCAACAATGACACCATCCATTTCCGGAAGTCGTTCGTTACGTAGGTATAACTCGATAAATAATTATTCATTTTAAGCTTTTCCTGTACTTTATTGATAACAATGTGATTGTTGCCTGATCTTAACGACTATATCCATTACAGGTAATCAATAGCATGTTCGGTTGCCAAGAACTCTGGTTCATAACCATGCGGATCCAAAAACTTTATACCGGTACCTTGAACCCCAACGAGACCAATTTCAGAATCCAAGCTGCCAACATCAAAGACTTAACTGGCTTCAACAAATGCCTCCTATAGTTGTAACGTGAAGGTAGTAGCGCCAAGAAGGAGCCATAAGATGTTATTTAGTACTCAATTCTTGTAAATCTGTTGTATCGTTGTCTTTACTAGTAAGTCATTGTTAAGCATGCAAATAAAGTATTTAATTTCTGTTCAAATTTGTATTACTCCTTAAGTCATACCTAACAGACCGCTATTATTCTGTCAATTGCGATAACGAACTATCCTCATATTACCCCATCAAATCCGGTGTTCCGCAGGGAAGCGTCCTGGGCCCCCTCCTTTACCTTGTCTATACTGCTGACCTGCCAGAAACTGACAGCACTGTGACTGCTACCTTCGCCGACGACACGGCAATACTTTCCACCCATGAAAATGCGGATACTGCAACTTCCAACCTCCAACAACACCTCAATATAATCAGCACATGGCTAGATAAATGGAGCATAAAAGTTAATCAGTCGAAGTCAGCCCAAGTAACATTTACTATGAAAACCAATATTTGTCCGCCTGTCAACATCAACAATGCTCCAGTACCGCTAAAAACCGACGTAAAATACTTGGGACTGCATCTTGATCAGCGACTCACGTGGAATAAACACATACAGACTAAGCTCAAACAGTTAAACCTTAAATACCGTGAAATGTACTGGCTCCTTGGTAGACATTCAAAGCTATCGATTCGAAACAAGCTGTTACTCTACAAAACGATGCTGAAACCAATTTGAACATTTGGCATACAACTTTGGGGGTGTGCCAAACCAACCAGAATAAAAACTCTGCAACAATTTCAGTCAAAAACCCTCCGCGCAATTGTTGACGCGCCCTGGTTTGTAACGAACCAAACAATCCACCAAGACCTAGACGTCCCATTCGTTGTCGATGAAATCAAACGATTTGCGATGAATTACCACCAGAAGTTAGATGGACACAGCAATCCACTCATTCACCAGCTTTCCACTTATCATCCACCAGTACGAAGACTGAAGAAAACATGGCCTGAAGACCTCACCAACCTCCCGTAAATGGTAGTCCTAGGGAGTGTCATCAATAGATAACTTCTCCTTTCACTGCCTCCCCTAGCATCACATTTACTGAATACTTTTGTTAAGTAGATTGTAAATTAACATTATTGTCAATAAAAAATTATTGTAAAGGTTTTTTGTTCCCAATCGATATTCTCTTTTGTGTAGTATTGCTTATCATTTTATTTATTACTAAGTTGAAAAGGAAACGACTAAGTGAGTCACCTTTTGATTTTTATGGTTGTATTTTTTCCTTGTTCATGTCGTGTATAAGGTCAATTAGTTTCTGTAGTGCATTTTATTATGGTGTTCTAATAGAATTTTATATCTAAGTTGCACTCCGATGATGCAGATAAGAGTGTCATTACGTCATTAATATAGTCATTCTCCGATAGGTACCTGATACAATTTAATGTCATAGAAAATTAGGGGTATTACTGGTTGCTTATTTTTATTTTAAGAGAGCTAAAATATTCTGCCAGCTTTCCTAAGCAGCCTCAATAGAAACCTACAAGATTATTAGAAACTACTATTCCGTCCAAACAACTACTTTTTCATTGAGCTCCAATGTACAAGTTGGACAAATTTCGATGTTTTCATAGGAAATCTCGGTAACTATAAGAACTATGAAAAAATACCCCCTCCCCCAAGCCTCGATCTCTTTTTTCGAGAAAAGTTTAATGGTGCAAACTAAAACTAGCTATCGCGTTTTGTTTTCGAGTTATAAGCAAAAGTTAGATTTTTGCACTTTGGGTGTTATGGCTATATCTCGTTTAGTGATGAAAATAGAGAAAAGTAATTTCTACGTTCTTTTTTGATAAAAATCCAGTGGCGTAGTCAGTTTTTCAAGAAATGTTTCTACAGTTGACGTATAAATCTCATAGCTGGCTGTGGCATTATATGAAAGAGGAGTTTTATGTATTTATTTATTTATTTCGCATTCAGCCAATAGGCGTTAGGCCAATTATAGGCGTCGCTGTGCATTTATGGGGACTTCCAACCCCATTAACGACTGTCATGATGTTATTATGACATCCGGGACCAACTATTTCCGTGGCAGCTGTACCACGAGGCGCCTAGACAAGCAGCTGTGGAACTCCCATCCAAGTTCTGACCAGAAAGAGCGTTGCTTAGCTCTACTGATCGAACGTGGACGCTTGTTCAAACTACACCACCCGGGACCTTATTCTCATTTTAGTGATGTAACATGTATCATATGGGATCGATTTATTAATTTTCACTGATTTATAGCAAAAATTCACAATTTTCAAAGTAGTTTTTAATATTTCTTGGTTTTTTAGTTGCATGCTTGTGTCATTTAGAATACACGTGATTATTTTTTTCGTAGAGATTTCAACCAATCGGAAGGCTGGATTTAGTTAAGTTATCTTTTATAATTTCGATTATACAAAATGGATTATGTTACAGTAACTTCACTAGGCAACGCAATACATAACTTTTGTCAACTTGGTGTTGTTTTCATGGAGATGACTTTCAGTTAGGTTAATACAAACAAATCGAACTGCCAATAAAATATTTTTTCTACTCCCGCATGTATATATTCTGTTTTCTTCACAATCTACAGAATGGATATGTAGGCAATTGTAGTTAACTGAACGTATATGATTTCATATCCACACAAGGGTGGATATGAAATACACCAATCACAAACCACGTTAGTCGTGATTACCTAGGCAACTTTCATTAATTGTTTGTTTTGCAATGGGCACGCCCTGCTGTGCCCTGTTTGTGGCAAACGTGATTTTGTTGTAAGATATCTTATTAATTAGCGTTGAATAAATTTTCTTTTAATTTTCCATTCTTTTCCATTGATAGGTCGTAGAAAAAATACACTGTACAACTCGAGTGGAATGTCCATATCGCCCTCGGATAATTGAGCACTCCGCCTACGGCGTCGTGCTCAAACTTTATCCTTGTGCGATATGGACATCATATCCACTCTCGTTGTACAAACTACTATATTCATTCTTTAAATTAAAATTTACTCAAAAAATAATCAAATCGAATACAATGCGTACTTCGAACAGGTTATACGTCTCAAACTTCCTGCACAATAACAAATCGTGTCAGTTTGACAGAATAATCCTCCCGCTGACGCGGTCAGATTATTTAACCTGTCAAACTGACACTCTTTTATTATTGTGCAACAAGTTATCGACATATAACCCGATAATATCGAAGTACTTATAGTATTACTTCTGATTATATAATTCATTACATAGTAAGCCTATAGAAAATTTCTGTTTACGATGTATAGACCAGCGATTATATGCTTGATAACGTGATATAACCGTTTTGGGTTTTCCTAGGTCCAACAATTAAAAATATTCAATCTAGAGCTATGATTTTGAACATCGTTTGTTATAGTAAGATTGTTGGGATTTTAATACGTTTAATATTATTACAAAATAATAACGATTTTTTAATTAATTTTTCATTCATTATATAATCGTAACGGATATCACTCGATCATAAAAACTAATCGATTACTTCTCTCCAGCTCGACTTATTCCTTAAAAAATTATTCCAGTTGCGCTGTCGCGATTTTTCGCTGAATACGTCTAGTTGGTCGGGAAGTAAAACAATTGATTATTTTTTATGCTTTTGTGATATGTTAGCTGATTAATCAAAGTATCAGTGTTGTTTTATTACAATACCACCGTTTGCTTGACTGTGAATTAATCGCATTTGATTGTTGCTTATAATATTATACAGTATCTGTCATACATTTGAACACATAAATATCTCATTATCCATTTATCAGAAAATTTTGATAAAACTCTCTGCATCTCGTCAAATTAAAAATGCACTTGCAAAAATTTAAATATCCTCGTTCTTATACGGGGGAGATTTGAAAATATGAAAATACCTCAAGAATAAAGTACCTACTCTTATACAGAATACACAAAAATGTTCATTGGAAATATTTGTTATAACAGTTTCTAATAAATAGATAATAAAAAAATCATATGGGTTCAAATTTATGACGGACACTGTATGTTATATTATATATTATGATATATATTACTGGAATAGAAAGAAAATCCTTTTTCACACGACTGGGACAACTATGGGTTCCATATAAAAAAGACAACTTCATGGTATAACTGAAATTTAAAAAAGTACCAATATCAAAAAAGTTCCTAGAGAATTTAAAAATTACTTTTATCTATTTTTATAAATAAGCGAGATATAGTCACAAAACGAAAAGTCGAAACATCGAATTTTTGTTTACAACTAGATAACAAAAGAGGATAGGCGATTTTGGTTTCCATCATTAAGCTTTTCTCGAAAAATGAGATCGCAGATGGGGGTCCATTTTTCCATCTCTTCTTTAGTTATCGCAATTCCCTATGAAAACATCGAAATTTGCCCACCCTGTATATCTTAGAGGCCACCACTCAAACTCATCCCTGAGAGGTTCCGTAAACATTGCCGCAAAATCTTCCTTGTCAACCGACTGGTCACCGACTGGAACGCTCTACCGAGTGACCTAGCTCACTGCTGTTTCGCTAAATAATTTTAAAAACAAACTTTATCAATATTTAAACTTATCAAGAAATCTATATTAATGTATACAAGGTATTCCAGAAATAGGGTCACAAAAAAACTGCAGCATCCAGCAGGTGAGAATTGCCCAAAAAAATGTATTCTGAAAAATGTGAAATTAGATTAAACAACCACTTTATTAGACATAGGGCCGGTTGCAGAAAGCAATGTTAAGTCTCGTGTTAGCTAACATCGCGTCAAAGTGAACAAAAACGAATCAAATCTCAAATGCTTATGGCAACTAATACATTAGTAAACAAAATTTGATGCGATTTTGTTCACTTTGACGCGATGTTAGCTAACACGAGACTTAACATTGCTTTCTGCAACCGGCCCTTAGACTATCCGACTTTCAGAATGATATAGTTGCTAAGGAAATACTTTCAAAAGTGACAAGGTTTTTTAATGTTGCTATGATGTTTAACAATACCTTTAGCAAAAATTAATAGGTCAACAACAACAAAGTAATGCCGTGGAACATTGCATTTTTGATATAAAACTTTAATAATTTTTAATTCAGCAATGCATAAGCCGATATTCATAGTTATTTCAGTAATTGGCTTCTTTCATGGGATTTTTTGCGTGCTTATTTCTGGGACTTCCTGTATAATATGAGGGTACCACCCATAATTTCTGAAAACTAATAGATTAAGCGCACCATAGAAATCAAACTTGCCATAAAACAAATGCTTGTTGTTTTCTATTCTGACAGTTCAGATTTAGTTTTGATAATTGCAACACTTATTATATAAGTTAATTTTGATATGTGTTGTGCAGAAAAAATGAATTTAACGAGAAAACATTTTCGAGCCTGATTTACTGTGACTTGAAAAGCTTCCTATCTCCGAAAGAATTCTTTGGACGACTTCGTGTTACATTTGGTGGCCTTCACAGAGGACTATTTACAGCTGGCTTAATGAATTCAAATTTGAAACTCAGCTACGATTTTTGCGAAAAAAAATCAATTTAAGCAATTATCGAAACAAACATAGACGTCGTGTGAAGAATGATTAAGGAGGACAATCGAGTCACATATAGAATTATTAGAAGCATCTTGGGCATTTGCATGAGCGCAATAGACAAGATGTTACATAATGATTTGGGTGCAAGAAAAGTCTGTTGTCGGTAGATGCCACACAGTTTAACAGAAACACAAAAACAATAGAGTGTGGAATGGTGTAAGAAAACCCTTAAGATAGATGAAGGTAGGTCTAAAGCAGTTTACAACATCATAACTAGCGACGAAAGCAGAATATATACATTTAAACCCGAATCTAACAATGGGTGTTTCCAACAGATTCACCACACATCAAACAAAAAAATGTGTACAGGCTTCTGGGTTAACATTTCTAAATCATTTCCCATACAGTCCCGACCTAGCACCTTCCGATTACTTTCAATTTCCTCGATTAAAGGATAAACTGCGTGGTGTGGAACTCCATAAGATGCCGTGGAAAGCTTGAGACACAATCAGAGTGGAATTTATGTTTTGAAAATTAGTTTACTCACAATCGGTTAACCGGCTTCGCGTCTCGGTTAACTACTTAATCTCTCGACAGGAATGAAACACTTTCCACCTCGGTATGTAATATACTATTTATTGAAAGCGTAAATGTATAAACTTTAAGAACGAACATATTGAAAAAAAATCTGGTGTGATACACGCACATAACTTTCTTTTACAGTGATCTTATAATTCGCCAAAAATTTGATTTTTAATTTTTAAGCATAAAAAAAAAATTCAAAAATTACAAATTCTACAGAAACCGTACAAAATAGAGTGTTAGTTGAAGAGACAAATTTTCTCTAAAATTTTAAGCTTAATTAAAACATGTAATGATATACCGGGTGTTCTATTTAAAATAGGAGTTATTGAAAAAAATAGGAAAGAAAACAAAAGAATCTCATTTTAGAGGTATTCAACTGGAAAATCACCTACCCCACATAAATTTATATTAAAAATGTAATAAAACTGCAGAGTTTGAAAAAAAAATCGTTAGAGCCGTTTTTGAAAAAATCGAAAAAACTGAAAAATCACAAGAGTAAACACCATACTTCCAGTTATGCGATTTTCTTCAAAATCTTACTGTCGCATCTATATAGTACACAAAACTTATATATGTTTCAACGCCGTTTTTGAGATATTCTGTTCACAGACAGACACACACACAGACAGAATGACAAACAGACACACAGACCAATGAACAAAAATATGTTTTTTTGGGTTCAGGGGAAGATCAGTTGAAAATTCAATTTCGAATTTTTGGGGTGAATCCAATACTTCCTTTATTGTAAAATAATAATAATTTTTGGCTACATAAGTTTATTTTAGTAGATTGCAGAAATTTGCGGTGCTACCCTCGTATACGTATACTAGATACTCAGTAGTTATATCCCTATATGAACGCGGGGAATATTGCAAGACTGTTCCTCGAAGAAATGTCATCTTTTGTATACCACACTATTCATTTTTAAAAAGTTTTCAGTTTTCTTTCTGAAATTTCTTGTGTACCTAGCTGGTTTGCTTTTCTTCCCGCAAATACTCGCTATTGCACTTGTGCAAATACTCGGGTATTGCACTAGTGCAAAATATTCACTATATTCGACTCTGATTGGTTCAAATTTTGAAAATTGATTGATGGGATTGGTTTATATTATCTGAGGGGAATAGTCTACAATATGGACACTACATGTACATTTGTGTAAAGGTCCTATCGGTATTATGACACCTTCATATACATATTTAATAATAATAATAACAATTTCGCCCCATTTTCACCACCATAAAAGAAGAAAGTACAGGTCTAGAAATCGGTAACTCGATTGATATGTTACATAATCTAGTTATGAACCTTTTTATCGGTTTAAGTCATTGGCCCCCATTTTTTTCCTTTTAAATGTGCAGTTGGATTGTTCTAACTATCCAGCTTCTAATCTCTGGACTATCGAGTCCTTGGTTCTCTAGATCACTTTTGAAATAAATAGACAATTTATTTTAATTGAAGCTCCTTGTTTATAATATTTCTCAAGTAAACTGGAGTTCCCACCTCATTATCAATTTCACAGTTTACGATAAAATCTAGTAGTAGGTATTGAACTACGAAATTTGAGGGGATACATCCGCATATCTGATAAGAGTTCTCATTTGTTTAAACTGAATTCCCTAATCTTTAAGCACCGAATCAGATTGTGTTTTGAGTATATCCATTTCGATATTGTTGCCTTAGATTTTCTTAACTATGTTTTAGTGTCATCCTTAACAGGTCATTTGATAAACACTTCTTACTTTTAACAATGCATTTTTATTATTTACACTTTGGCTATCTTCGTCATATTATAATTTATAGAGAACAATAACAAGTTTAGTAACAAAGTAAACGTTAAATAAATATTAAAATAAATCAAACTCTGTAAAATTTGAAAAAGATTGATGGATTACATTTTTAAAATTCTAAAACAAGAAAAATGTTTCTTTCCTAAAATTAGTTTTCCATATTTTCTTTCTAGATCTAAAAGTTATTTCTTGTTTCTATCCATTTACTTCTCCTTCACTAATTAGCTACTATGGTGAAAAACTGCGTTTGGAAGTTAAGTTCTTCCATTATCGTCCTATTAATAAGATACTGCGTTCTTATACACATAAATTCGTTCCGAGTAATTTTTCTTTAGCGTCCATATTTCCACACAGTAAATTTCAATTGGGAATACCAAAACAAAAATCGTGAACATAGACAGACCTAATGACAACTTACCAACTTGCACTGATCACATACCATCGCTGGCTTTGGTGTAACACGAAGCTTTACTTATCTGGCATCAATGGTAACAAACACAAACAATGAAAAAGTAATTAAATATGGAAAGATACTTCAATATCCAAACAAACCAAAGTTAGACTGTTAGTCTCCACAGTAGCATCCCAGTTGAAACCTACTGTGTTGAAACCTGGACGCTAAAGAAGAAGAATCTGGAAAATATTGATGCATTTGAAATGTGAGTATACAGCAACACCGTACTAATAAGTTGGGATGTAAGAATGCGGACAAAAGGACTTCTAAAAACTGTTGTTTATTCAACGTTTCGCGGTTCACTTTTTTCTTGCAGTCGGTCTGATACTCCAAGAGAGTTTGAACAAAGATGTTCAGATTTGGATGAGAAGTGCCGAAGTTTTTATTGCAATGAGAGTGGAACGACTCGCATTCATTAGTCGTTCGACACATCTTTGCTGAGGGTGATGCCCAGATAGATGAGGGAAAGAGAGCCTCTTCGGAAACGTAGGCGTCAACTAAGTAATCCAAGTACCTAGAGACGCATTGATCTTCGGGTTGTACGGTTCCAAGGCAAACCCGAAAACTTCAAAGTTTCCTTTTTATAAAACTTGCAACCGTCTGCTAAGAGCAGTTTTCTGCCGCGTTAGCTCTCAACAACCATTACTTTATTTATTTTAGCTTAGGAACGTTCGGTTTCGTTGCTGAATGAATAGTGAGAATTTCTTGTAACAGTTCGTCTATTTATTAACACATCTTCAAAATGGAATACCATAAATTTTACAGTATGGAATTCCATCATTAGGAGCTCATTAGATCATGGTAATTTCACGGCGCCCGTCATTAAAATGAACCCGCTGCAGTTTACATACTTTTTGGAAACGCTACCTGGCTATTACATGCTAATGAGAATTAAGTCGCTGCAGTTTACGTAGATCCGGAAAAGTTAGTTTTGAGGACGATGCCTAATTGCAGGATATCAAATTAAACCCAAAATAGGCTTTGGAGTGAATGAGGTGACTCATCTAGCCAAAGACAGAACAGAATGAAGAACGACAATCAAATGAACATTATATTAAAGTGTCACCATGCCCTTATAAAGCCAAGGACTGCGAAGAGAGATTGTTATTATTATTATGCGTACGGGCAATTAAAACTTTATTGGGCCTTGTGCGATCAAAGGTATTTTTATAGATTTTTAAGATGATTTTTTTGATCTTGAACAAAAGTACTCGGAACCATTGACATATACAATAACTAGCTTTTCAGCCCACCACATACGTGGTCTTAATTAAAATACTTTTCCCATTTTTAAAATTGAGTTTTAAATAGAAAATAATGGTTACTTTCCCAGGAAAATCGGATTGATAGACGCCTTAACTTTAACTTAACCCCCACGATTTTGAAAGATAATAAAAAGCCAGCGCAGCAGAGGTTGAAAACAAACATAATATATAGGTGATGACTTGTGTTTTAAATAAATAAGTAGCTATAGTTACGTTAAACGAAATTATATTTGAAGTTTTAGTTATTATAAGCTTACATTTATGATTTTAATTTCCAGTTTTTCATTGCTAGAGTAACTCTTTAATCACTAGAGAATAAAGTTGCTTCCTACGGAGCATTAAAGATTAGTTAGTTAGTACAATCAAGAGAATGCTATACAGAATGCGACAGGCAACTAGGACCATTTCAAAAGGAAGTAGAATATGCATGCGGCCATAGTGGTGTTTAACAAACGAACAAGCACTGTACAATAGTGGTAGGTCGTTAGGATCATTATAAATACAAGGTATATATTCGATTTTAAATTATTTTAAAATACAATTACTGCCACATGTAAAGTCCCCTGGCTTTTGCTATGGTCCTAGTGGCCTGTCGCAATCTGTATATAAGACAGAATTACACTGAGAGTTATTGACAAAAGAGGAAAGTTGCGGCTTGAGCCCATAGGACGAGGGACCCAAATTTTACCCATTTTAATTCCTTCTTATATAAATAGCTAATAAAATCACATGTATTTGATAACATTAAATTTACAATTATAGTTACAACTAGTGCAAGCTAACCCAATAAGAAACTGATTTTGGAGTGAGACAACAGAAGCTTGTTCACCAGATCGAACTATCCATGAAAAGCAGTTATTTGCCAATCGTGGCGTCCATCTTGATAATAATCCGTTAGTAATAACAAAACAATATTTATTTATTACAAACACTTAAAGTATGATTTGAATAACTATTTTTCGATGCTGAAGTAAATCTTTAATCCCTAGCGAATAAAGTTATAACTAGAGGTTAGTATAATAAACACAATTTTGCATTGTAGGGACGAGACAACATGGAGTTAAGTTCACCAAATCTAACTATCCATATAGAAAAGTTCTTATTTGCTGATCGAGGAGTCCACGCTGATAGCAAAATAATATTTATTTATTACACATCTTAGTTTCTCGTTACTAAAGGAACTTTTTAATTTCTAGGGAATAAAGTTACTCCTTAGGGAATCAAGTTCATTTCAACTCCCTAGTGAGCTAAAATCATGCTTACCTGGATTGAAAATTTTAAAGAGTAAATTTTAAAGTTTTTACTAAAGGTGGTTAGCGTAATAAATAAGCATGGGATAAAAGTAAGCTTTATTCGCTCAGGATATTTAAGTCCCTCGCCCTACGAGTTGACCACTTAACTTTTTTCCGTCGCCATTAAGGCTCAATTTTAATTCCTTTTTTGTATAAATAGCTATTAAAAGCACATTTACTTCTTAACACTACAATTACAATTATTGTTGCAACTAGTGTTCAAATTCAAGATAGAGCAAAATCTGCACCCCAAATTACAAATATCAACAGTCAGTTGATTACTAATTTGATGTTATTAAAATGTAGTATAATATAGAGGTTATAGGTAGTTTTTTTCAAATTTGCAAAGCTTGAAATTGGAAAATTGAGCGATGTCTTCCTAAACGAAATTTTCTGAGTGTTATTTGAGAATAAATTTACCCACTAAAAAATGTTACAGATGGCCTCCTCCAGCACAGATTCATATTAAAAACATGACATTGATTTGGACATTCATAAAGACAGCAATAAGGCCATGTCTCTGATCTAAATTTTAATAAAATCATATTAGTAATCAACTTACTGCTGATATTTGTAACTTGGGTTGCAGATTTTGCTCTATCTAGAATCTGAATGAACTATAATATTAGTTAAGTTTTATATTATATTAAATATACATGGATTAAACTTGTAATGCAATTTACAAGTGCATACATTATTAGTTTTTATGTTTTATTGGTGGTTAATTGAGCTAGTAACAGAGTTGCTATGAATAATTTAATATAAAAATTTGTTAAACTTCACCGTGGAGACTCAATTCCTCGCAATTGTGAATAAAGAATAATTCTAATAATATATACACAGTGGTAAAAATGACTTTCCCTGTGGTATAATTGGATATAATATCAGATTATTATAATTTACAAATATAAGTCAATCTTAGAAATAATCTTGTATTAGATTGTTCTATTGTGGATGCCATAGATTTAACAGTCATATTGGTTTTCTATACTAAAGAATAGAAATATTAACTTCTACAACGAGCTTTGGATTTGGTACAACCAGGTGAATTGCTAGTGTGAGTGTTCAGCAAGGGAGAGCGAGTTTCAAAGTTAGGTATTTCTGAAAGAACAACAAAGGTTAGTGAATATTTGATTGAACTTTCAAGGTGGGTTATCTATCCAAGTTTGATTTAGGATAATTAGAAAACATTGTGTAATTAGATTTAGTACTGGTTTATATAGTGATTAATTAAATTTCGTGTCTAAATTCAACGTTAACTCAAGTACTTGAGTTTTAGGTGTTTAGAATTTGAAATTATCTTTTTGGTTAGTTATATATATTTTTTTTTTATTATTAACACGCACTTGGCGTACACATTGCAACTAGTAAATACTATCTAGCAATTTAATTTTAATAATTTCTTACTTAAATCTAAAGTCCAAAGTCTTAGATCTTAAATCTAGGTAAGTCTGAGCGGTTGATGGATGCGCACTCCACATATGTTTTAAAACACTTCTTTCACATGTTTTAATTGCCCTTGATTCACTTAACTTAACTTACACTAGTTCGAAAGGTTTTTGCCTTTTCAATCTACGGGTAAGTCCACTGTTGTCGAGTAATTGTAGCACTTCGATATTTACGTGCTCATGTAATCTTGATTCATGTTTTTTCGCAAACCGTTTAATCTCCTCACTGACCATAGGCACTTTTAGGTCCTTGTGGATGTCTTCATTTCTGATGTACCATGGAGCGTTGACAATGCTGCGCAGTACTTTGTTTTGAAAAGTTTGAATAATTTTTACATTAGATTTCTTTGTGCATCCCCACAGCTGCACACCGTAAGTCCAGACTGGTTTTAGTATTTGTTTGTACAACAATAACTTATTATGTAGTGACAGCTCAGAATGTCTTCCGATTAGCCACCACATTTTTCTGAATCTAATGCAAAGTTCTTCGCGTTTTTTCTTTATATGTTCTTTCCACCTGAGCTTGGCATCTAGTGTCATGCCCAGGTATTTAGCTGTGTTAGCGTGAGGAATTATTTGCTGATTGATCACTACAGGCAAGTAATCAATTCTTTTATTGGTGAAGTTTATATGGGTAGACTTCGCCTCATTTAATTTAATTCGCCACTTCTTGGTCCACCTGGTGACGTTGTTGACGGCTGTTTGTAGTTTATTAGTAGCTACTTCTATTTCGCTGCTTGTTGCTAGTAATGCAGTGTCGTCAGCAAATGTGGCTGTCGTCACTCCATCGCTCATGGGAATGTCACTAGTGTAAAGCAAGTATAAAACTGGCCCAAGGACGCTTCCTTGCGGTACACCTGCGGCTATAGCTTTTAGTTCAGAGTATTCTTCGCCATATCTCACCCTGAACTGGCGGTCAGAGATGTATGATTTCAGAATGTGGCTCATCTGCCTAGGCAGGCTTTTAGTTATTTTGTATTCGAGGCCCTCGTGCCATACTTTATCAAAAGCTTGGGCCACGTCTAGAAATATTGCTGCGCATATTTCTTTTTCTTCTAGGGTTCTTTCAATTACATCGGTGATTCGATGCACTTGGTCAATGGTCGAATGTTTGTTCCGAAAGCCAAACTGGTGAGTAGGAATGAGCTGCTTTTCCTCAATAATTGGCTTGAGGCGTTTGTTTCAGGAGCAGTTTTTCGAACAGTTTAGATATGGTTGGTAGTAGTGAAATCGGGCGGTAGGATGCTTTCTCATTGGGTGGCTTCCCTGGTTTGGGGATCATAATAACCTCCGCAACTTTCCACTGCATAGGTACGTATTGTAGTCGTAACGCTGCATTAAACAGATGCGTAAGCTTCATTATGCCCTTTTTTGGTAGTTCCTTGAGCAGTTGTCCACTTATTAAATCATAGCCTGGGGCTTTTTTGGCACTGAGATTCTTTTGTATCTCATTGTAAATTTCTTTTGGAGTTACTGGCAGTATGTCCCTGTCCTCCCTGTTGTTTATCTCTGGTAGGTTTTCATTGTCGTCAGCTGGATGTGGTTGGAAAGTATTTGCTAGGTGTTCAGCAAATATTTCTGCTTTTTCTTCGTCTTTTCTTGCCCATCCGCCATCATTTTTACGAATGGGTGGATTATGATTATAAGGCCGTTTTAATTTCCTTGTGGCTTTCCAGAGAGAGTATTCGGTATCTTTATCGTCTGTTAGTCCCTTTAGGAATTCAGTGAACGTTTCATTTTTAACAGAGCGGATCTCTTCTTTGAGTTGTTGGCTTAACCGGTTTAGCAGTTGTTTGTCTGCCGGTGCCCTGGTTTGTTGCCATTTCTTCCGTGCTTTTCGTTTCACTGAGACAAGCTCTCTGATCTCCCGAGGGTAGTTCACGCCAATTGTTTTTCTTTTTGGATCAGGGGTATTGCTCCATGCGGCTTGCTGCAGGTCGATTACAAATCGCTCTGCTTCTTCGTCTAGCTGCTCAATTGTTCTTAGTGGAACGTTTAGTTTAATACGCTCTTCTGCTTCTGCTCTAAATCCATCCCAGTCAGTCCACTTGTTTGTTAGTGATGGTGAAGATGATTTATTGATGATTGTTTCGCTTAGCGTCAGGATAATGGGGGAATGGTCTGATGACAGGTCATAGTTATCTTCAATACCAATGTAGTTGGAAGATACGCTTTTCAGTATGAAGAAGTCGATCAGATCTGGTAATTTGTTGCTATCTGACGGCCAGTAGGTTGGTTTTCCAGTAGAATGACATACGCATTTAGCTTGCTTGATCGCTTCATATAGCTGTTTTCCTTTAGTAGTGACAAGTCTGTATCCCCAGTGGGTATGTTTAGCATTGAAGTCTCCTCCTAATAGGAAGTGATCTCCTAGCGCTTGGAAAAGCCTTATGTAGTCATATTTTCCTAGTGTGTACCTTGGTGGGCAGTATATTGCAGCAACTGTATAATACTTGGACTTTGTGAGGATTTTTACAGCTGTTGCTTGTATTTCGCGAGTGTTGTAGTTCACTTCTTCATAGTGTTTGACATTATCTTTTATTAATACCGCCGATCCTCCCCTTGCTGTATTATCTGGATGGGGGGTGTGGTATAGTTTATACCCTTTTATATTTAGGAAGCTTTCCTTAGTAAAATGGGTTTCAGAAATTAGACAGATGTCTATTTTTTGATCCCAGAGGAATAGTTCTAATTCATGGGCGTGCTGGAGGAGCCCATTTGCATTCCAGGCTGCTATTCTAATTGGCGTAGCCATTTTTATTTCCTAGTTGTGGGCGCGGCCCTGTTGCTATTTTCAAGTTTTGTCACTCTAGTTAAGATCGATTTTATGGAATCTTCTTGTTTTTCGAGTTTACCTAGAATTGCTTGCAATGTTTTATTAATTGCATCCAGGTTGACTTCTTCCTTCTTGCCTTGTTGAATTTTACCTTTTGCCATTTGTGCATAGCTGGCACTTGCTAAGCTATTTTGCACAGCCGAACTAGCCTTAGATAAGGTTGGCAAATTCTGCTGTGTTTTTTTAGTAGATGCCGTTTCTTGGGCATTAGTTGTTCTTAGGTTGTTTCGTTTGTTTTCTTGTAGGGTTTTTTCCCTACGTTTTTGGAGTTCCTTAGCGACCACACACCCGCGATAGTTTGCCGGGTGAGCTTCACCACAGTTTGCGCACTTGGCTTTGTCAAGTCTGGCTGACTTGCACTCTTTAGTGTGGTGCCGTCCTGCACACTTGACACATCTCGCTTCTTTGTGGCAGAAGGATTGAGTGTGTCCGTACGCTTGACATTTTTTACATTGCGGAATAAGGGTTGTTTTCTTACGTAGAGGTTCAATTTTTACCCTCAATCCTGCAATCATACTAATTTTGTGAATCTCTTTGATATCTTCAGATTTTTCAAAAGCTAACATATGTAGCGGCAGTGGCTTTGTGATAATTTTGTTGTCTTTTTTCTCTTTTTTAATTATGTTAGTAACACTACCAATTTTAAATCCTTTTTTTTAGGTCTTCTGTGATCAAGTTTATTGAACACGTTGGGTGTATTCCCCTGGCCATTACTTTTATGGGTCGGTTTTGTTTATCTTCATATGTATAATATTCAATACTATGTTTCCTTAAGGTAGCGATCAGGCCTCGTTATTGGTTTTCATCTGGCACATTGATCTTGAATACGTTATTATTCATAGCAGTTATTTTATATGAAATTTTTGCTACTTGCAATATTTCATGCACAGTTGCATATTCTGTTACGTTCACCACATTTACTGGTGGCGGTAATGGTATTTTTTTCTCTTTCGACTTATTGTCTGATTGTTTAGAAATTTCTGGTTGCTGCTGTGGAGAGGTCTCTGGGGACGCAGTTGCTTTCCGTTTTTTGTTTTTTGATTTCTGAACTATCCAATTTGTTTCTCTGGCTAATTCTTCTTCGTCGGTGTGATATTCAACTTTTTCCTCAGTTACCTGCTGTGCTTTGGGTTCCACCGCTGTTTTTTCTAAGCTTTGTACCCTTAGCATTAGCTGGTTAATGTTTTCTTGGAGCGTGTTATTAGCAGTGACTGCTTGTTGCCATGCATTCCAAAGATTAATCTCATTTTGAGTTTTTAATTGATTCTCCTGAAGGAGATTCAGATTTTGCTGTGCTAATAAAGCCTCAGCTGGTGTTGGAGGTCGTTGAATTGGCATGAAGTTATCCATTATGCTGCTGTGTGCATATTTGCACTGCTGCAAAATGATTACTTTGTTATCTTACCGAGCTGTTGCACTTCTACGAGTGAACGTACTATTGTTGGGGTGGACTGTTATTTTGCGAACTAACGCACAATCCAGTACGAGTGAACGTACTATCCTTATTGCGAACTAACGCACAATTGTGAATTCACACAAACTAAACTAGGTCGCTAGACTAACAACCTGCCTTAGCGGAATTTGCTAAGGAGGCGAGTCAGCGATACTCGACACTTTTTACGCGTCTCCGCTTATAATTAAACACGTCTGCCTTCGACCACTGCTAATTGATAACTATGGTTAGTTATATCGATTAATAATAGTTTTAATAAGTAATGTAAAATGTTGAAGTATTTTGGATCAAGCCATTTATTTAGAAGGTTAATTGAATTTTCTTGTGTACATGTCAGATCAAACAAGATAACTGTCCAATTGTTGAAACGTTAAAGGAAAATATTTTTTAATGTACTTCAATTGAATACTAAATGTAAATAAATAATATTATACTGCTTATAATAGCTGTCTAATAGAGAAAAGTTCGTATAAGTAAGATAGTTAATATCAACACATCCATTTAGCTGATGAAAAAGGGGACTCATTGCTTTATGAGAGTTAGTCGTGGTTATAAGTAATTTCAGTTTGACATAAGTTAAATGCCAAAATTTTTAAATTGTAATAAACATCAAAGTAATATACTTTTATTATGATTCATAAAGCCTTCATTAAGTGAAATAAGTTAATTCTAAAATAAATGTACCTAAGTCAGTTTATTATATTGAGATAGAATCAATATAAATTCTCATATAAATCACCAAACAAGAAGCTATATTAAGAACAAAGGGTATGTTTGTAATGTAGCAGCTAGAAAGATATTTAAAAGAGAGGGATATTACAAACTCAGTCTAATTTGCGAAGGAGAATTGTAAATCTCCCTTAAATATCCGTGAGAGCTCAGGACTAGGGTTTCCAAGTCCCGGGACCAAAAGTGTTTCGGGACTTACTAGCTAAATTTCAAGTCCCGGGACTAGTCCCGAAGATCCCGAAAATGGTCCCGAAAGGGAAATAGTGTTCCGAATGCAATTTCCAAAGAAAAACTAGTGTTTTAAGTTAAATAAAGTATTTCTGTGCTGATAATTTGCGTTGGGGCTCGTCTACAAATTCATTGCTTTCTTCTGGTACTAAAAATGTCTGTCGCTTTTTATCTTTTGCTTTTGTTTGTACTGCAAAGTCCTTCTGTGATCCTTTCGTCAAGCTCCATCTGATTATGATAATTTTGTAGGAACCAACTTTACATTTCGCCAATTGTTTCATCTTCAATATATAAAATTGTTGCCATATTGACTTCAAATCGTTATTTTTTTTAATGTAGAATGAAGGTAGGTTGCGAATCGGAATTCATTCTAAATGTAACGCTTTAGCAGACAAATAACGAACACACTTAACACCCAAAAATTTAAATTATTCAGCTTCTTCGCACATATCTAAATCCAACAAAAAAACAGACAAATACATAAATTGAAGAATATATGCAAATGTGGCTGAAACAACACACAGGTTTAATTCTAACCTACAGAAAATAATACCTCTCCTGCTTACGCAAAACGCAAATAATGCAGAATGTGCAAGAGGCATGGGTAATACGCCGGACGCCGGTAAATACCCGTCCTAATTCTCTGATATCGAGTATACGCACGCATGTTGACATGGTCCCGGGACTTCGCCTGTTCTGGCTGTGGTCCCGGGACTCGGTTTTTGTGATAAAATCCCGGGACTGTCCCGGGACCGGATCCCGGGACTGGAAACCCTACTCAGGACCTAACCTTTTGCCTTTGCAAATAAAGCTTACTGCAATTCTTTATTATATAAATAACTATTATTATTTAGGGGATGACTACGCCTCACATAATAAAATGTTTAAACATTATCGGGACTTCTAGCGATGGGGATAAGTTTTAACTAATTTTTCGGAGCTTTATTCTTAAGTTGACAAAGCTCTAAATTTTTATAACAGAGTATAAATATGTACTGTAATAGTATATTAAAACACAAGTTGCATTAGGCATGATGTTGTCGCACGTGCCTAAGTTTAGAAAACGAATCGTGAAGCGACGAGCGTTATTACACGAGTTTTCTGTACTATTTATCTAACCCATATAAAAATAATCAAAAACTTTGAATTTTGACATTTCATAAATGTGACAATCTGTTTGCAACAACAGAGGTTGTTTCAACGTTTTTCACATGACAAAAATAATAGGGTATACATTTATAAAACCTGGAAATTAGTAAGTCAAAAAAGTAAATTTCCATAAATAAAGAAGTTTTAAAACCTTTTTGCTACATAAGCAATTACAGTGCGATGAATAAATATCAACTAATGTAGGTAACAGCGTTGCAATGCAACAACATTTTAGCTACCTCTTACGAAATTATTAAAACGTTAATAACCATCTAATAGGGCAATTATCTTTTCGGTACATTTTTCATAGTACTTACACATGTAAAACCAGCAGATTCCCTCTTTAGCATTCTCATCCAGAACATTACTTACCTGTGCATTCACGGATTCAAGGAAATATGGACATGCTTTTGTTACCATATTTCTTACAGAGAAGAAGAAATCACCGAAACAAATTCGTAAACCTATATGAAATCTACCATGATTCACCAAGGTGTTCTTGTATCTTTTCTGCTGTTGTAGAAACCGTCTGGCCTCCCCAAGCACCTTGGAATTAGAAGCTTTTCGTGACGAATATGTGGTTGTAAAGTCAAGTTTTTATTAAACTGCGACCAAGTTAAATAATTAATATTCAGTTTAGATCAACCAAGTCGAATTCGAAAAGTACTGCTAAGAGCCTCTTCTGGCCAAAGTTTCAGTAGCCTTTTCGTTTCCTTTAATGCCGATGTGGCCCCGAGTCCGAAGCAGTTTGACATATAATCTTTGGTTTAACTCGATCCGGATTGAGCTTCAAAAATGTTTACTGCTGATAAGAAACATTAGAAAACTTTAATAATTTTCTATAAAAGCATTATTCTATAATAGTGACAGACGATGAAACTTAGATGCAGAGAACAGGCAGGAATCGATGTAAAAAACGTACAGATGAGCACATTTTTGGATGTCCCCTTTTGTTGTTACTGCACTCTCTTCACTATCGGAGAAACTCTTCTACACTTCACAAACTATACTAGATGCCTGTTTCAACACTTTTTATAATCCTTTGGCATCATTTTCCTTTGATTTTCTATTTTAAAACTGGCTGTGAAATGCTGTTTAAACAAGCTTGTTAATTATGTAGATATTATAAGGTTTCCTGATTCAGTAGATAGATATTAAGTTTTACCTATTGTCAGTTTTGATGTAGGTACATTATTTCTTCATACTGTAGACATATTTTTATTAGTACATGGGATTTCAACGTTCTATTAGAATCAAATTTAAATACTTGATCTACTACAGTAAACATTGACCCAAAAATTGCCTGTAGCATCTGATAAAGTGAGTTTTAATTCATGCACTGCCAGTAGCTCCATTGAAATATTAAGTTTTATGCAGAAGCTCTTCCTCTTATCCATAAATACTACATCAATAGTAAGATGTTCATTTAGTAAATTATTTAATTATTATATGTGCCTCATTTCAATTCTCTACGTTTCTGCTTTTGTATTCAGTACAAAAAATTACTCGACCTTTATTTAGTCTTCATTGAGTTCCAGAATTAACTGTTATAATCATCCCTTACGGGACATATTTTTATTTATAACCGAAGCTTTTCGCAACAGACGTGTTTATTTGTTTAGAAGTGTTTTACTCAATAACAATCATAATTAACAATCTAGATATGTGTCATAATTGTGAACGTGATTGCCGAATCACATTTATGATAACTTGAGAAATTTGCCGAAACAATGGTTTCTACGGTTTTTATCATCCAGATAAAAGTAACTGGAGACGAATAGCCCACCATTTTTTGGTATATAAACATGTATCAACATGCTCTTCAATTATTGCAGTGACTTACTACACGTTTAATAACAATTGTTTTTTAGTTAAATAATCGAGAAAAAATGAATTCAGGTGAGACTAAAAAATATGTAGAGCTACTATAATATTTGGTAATTTAAATACATACAACTGTGATATTTTTAACGATTTTCTTAATTTTTATATTATACGGACTATCCTTCATATTGTGATCAACCCTGACAAATTATAACTGGTGTTCATTAATAAAACTGTTTGGTGCTGATAATGACTTGAAAACCGTATGCAGTATCTTAATGCATAATTTGAAAAAGGCATGACAGATAATATGTCCACTGAAAGTAGATGAACTAAATCTAGACATACGTTCAGTAGATAGTAGCCAACCCCAGACTGTTTTATTAATGAACACCCGTTACATTTACCGCTGATAATGGAAATGCAGCAACAATATAGATGTAGCAAATTAAAGTAAATGCGAGAAAGTTATTTGGTTTCAAGATAATCTGCTGATGCACGGCGTATTCATCATATTGTTTATTTATCTTATTTTATAGAAGTGTTTTCCAATGTGATTAGGGATTACTCACAAAAACTAAATTGAAGCACGCAACTGTACAATAAACTCTGTTTGCGTTTTGATATCGTATAGCCTATCAGTTGTTTATATCATTCTATTCTCCCATTCTCGTTGTTTGTAATATGATTAACGACTTGCTCACACTTCTCGTTTGATCGAAAGTGATTTACCATATGTCTCTTACACGAAGTGTTTCTTAAGTCGACCGTGTGGCTTCTGGTAGTACATTGTAAAATAAAAATAAGTAGAAAACTCCTGTAAGACTCCCGAATACATAGTATTAAAGTTCTCGAATCACGTTTGAATTTTGCTTATAAGAATAGGCTGCTTGGATAAATTTGGATGATATTTCGGTATGGCATTTAATACGAATGGAAGTCATCCTTTGCTATTATACCAGTTATTATTGCTGGACTTCTAGTGGATGAAACACGGGTGTCACAACACTGGTCTAGTTATTTAATGATAAGGCCGATAACT
Source organism: Agriotes lineatus (assembly GCA_940337035.1). Lineage (NCBI taxonomy): Eukaryota > Metazoa > Arthropoda > Insecta > Coleoptera > Elateridae > Agriotes > Agriotes lineatus. The sequence continues at coordinate 8,315 of CALNHX010004831.1, read as the reverse complement.
TTTAAATTTTTTACGGCAAGAGACATTCATTGTTAATTTGTTGGTGTATTCAAAACGTTTTGTCTCTTATGATTTAAACAGACAAAAATAGAATTATGTATTTTTGTAATCTAGTAGCCCTATAGGCAAAAAAAACACACGACGCACATCTTTAACACAGCTCTTTCATTTTTAGGAACAAGGTGGTTATACCTTGCTCTAATCTTCTCCGGCACCATTTGGTACCACGGCAGCGACGCCCAAACGTCGCCCATACGAATCCAGCACCAGTGGTCCCAACTAGAGTTCGACTACGCAACAGAACAAGACAGGCTAAATGCCATCAACTCGGGCGAGTTTAACGCAGGATACATTGCCCCAATTGATGTGGATATATATCACTCAAGTAAGTTGACACTTTCAGCAAAAATTTAAAAGCATTTCTAATTTAATTTTGTAGATGCTTGGGGCGCCCAGAGAAAAGTGTTCATAAGCGTCCCACGGTTCCAAGCAGGCGTCCCGGTAACTTTCGGAACCGTTACCAATAGAAAGTACAACGGCAATCCCATAATTGCCCCTTACCCATCTTGGTCGTGGCACCAAAACCCACAACAATGCAATGAGAACCATCTCGTATCAGTCTTTCGAGTGAAGGTAAGATGATTTGCCTTTATAAAAAGAAGGAACTAACATTTTTATTTAGATTGACGAGTGCGACCGATTATGGATTCTGGATACGGGTGTACTCCTGGAAGAACAAGTCTGTCCACCTCAAATCTTAGCTTTTGATCTAGCAACAGTAAGTTTTTAAACTGCAGAAAATATCCAGGCACTAGTGTTGCTTTAAACTGTGGTAACAATAAAATTTACAGGATCAACTGATTCATCGGTACGAAATCCCTGCTAGTCAGATTCAGTCAAATTCACTGCTTGTAACACCAATTGTGGACGTTCTTGATCCTCCACCTTACGGACAGTGCAATAATACCTTTGTCTATGCAGCCGACGTTCAAGCCTACGCCTTAATTGTTCATGATGTCAATAAAAATACTTCTTGGAAAGTAGTAGATAAAACCATGTACCCATACCCTTCATATGGAACGTATAATATTGCTGGTAAGATCCATATCGATTATTATACGAGGGCCGTTTTGTTTCACCCTCCGATGGGCCACAACCAAAAGACAAGTGTATATAAAACAATGATTTTATTACTAAAAGTTATGCACACTTATGGTTACTTTTCGACATAATCACCTTGGAGATTGAGGCATTTGTCATACCTGTGGACAAGCTTTCCAATACCTTCTGCATAAAATGTTGCCGCCACTGAATTAAAATGGGCCTTGACGTTGTTTGGAAGCTTCTCGTTATCTTGGAAGCGCTGCCCTCTTATCCACTTCTTCAGTTCAGGGAAAACATGGAAGTCGCTCGGCGCTAGGTCGGGACTGTATGCCGGGTGATCGAAAATATCCCCTTGAAATTGCTCAAGGAACCAGTGAGATACAGCAGCACTGTACGGGCGTCCCTCCGGCTCCTTGAGCAATATGGGATATTTTCGATCACCCGGCATACAGTCCTCACCTAGTGCCGAGTGACTTCCATGTTTTCCCTGAATTGAAGAAGTGGCTAGGAGGGCAGCTCTTCCAAAATAACGAGGAACTTCCAAACAACGTCAGGACTCATTTTAATTCATTGGCGGCAACATTTTATGCAGAAGGTATTGGAAAGCTTGTCCACAGGTACGACAAATGTCTCAATCTCCAAGGTGATTATGTCGAAAAGTAACCATAACTGTACATAACTTTTAGTAATACAATCATTGTTTTATATACACTTGTCTTTTGGTTGTGGCCCACCGGAGGTTGAAAAAAAAACGGCCCTCGTAAATTGATTATAGTTAATTGCACTTAATTCTACTCAAAATAACAATAATTGTCATTGCGAATACTTAGGGAAAAATATTGATACCGATGTTTTATCACATATATTTCTTCAATAAATAGTTGCTATAAATTCACACTTAACATTATGGGTTAGGTCAACAATTCGATTTGATGGATGGCATCTTAGGTATGGATTTGTGGCCTTTTGTACCAGGCCAAGACCGAGTCCTCTTCTTCCACGCTTTGTCCAGCGGTACCGAAAATTGGGTTTACACTTCCTACCTGAGAAATCAGTCCTTGTTCGAAAATGGTCCTAGTCCCGACCCTTCCATCTTCCACGTAAGTCTTATTTTTATCTTTTTTAAATTACACTATATGAGATTAGTGGTTGGTTTGGTAAATAATTACCATCAACACTTATACCATTCAAGTGACCATATCACATCAGATATTGATCGAATTTATTATAAAGCAGATGAAATTTATAGCTTCTCAGCTGCTATGTCTGAAAATTCACATATGCTCATAACAAAAATAGAATCTGATAACGAATAATCAGAGGAGGAAAACTTACAACTTACAAACTAATATTGAATTTTGTTTTTACTGTTACTTATAATTAAAGCAACTATGTAACTTGCCAAAAATATATTCCTTTTGCACTAAAGTAATTGAGAATATTACGATGTTGCTCTAAATATTTCTTAATCATTGTGCAATTATTTAAAAGTAACTGTTAATCTGAGATATTTAAACGGGTCAGAACTTAGAGCAGTAAAGTTAATTGTATGGTAACAGCTTGAAACGCAGCAGCTCCAGCACTGGGACTGTCAATAACAGGGTTGATCATAAATATGATAGAAATCCGTCTTTCTGGACTACTAATTATGCTTGTTTTATATTTCCTGATGTTACCTATTAACAGATATATCTAATAAAATACGATGAACTAAATAGTACTTAATTTTTTAGACTTATCCTCGCACGCGGCATACACAAGCTGCTGCCCAAGCCATCGACAGAGACGGAATAGCTTACTTCGGTCTAGCTTCGGACTTAACTATCAATTGTTGGAACACTGCTACTCCGTATGGCGATCAAAATATTGGCGTTCTTGACTGGAATCCAACAACTCTTCAATTTGCTAGTGGTGTAAAGGTACGGATAAAATGCGAATAGAGGCGGAGAGTCCTTACATTTTGTGGCTTTGTGAAGATGTCATAACTTCAGTTCTTTATCATTTCCAATTAATAGATATAATTAGATAGAAACTTAATGAAATTGTCAAATTGTTAATACGCATGAAGATATTTATTTTAGAGGCTTCCATGGTCATTGTCATTATCTAAAGAAGGACTTTTGGGATTGGACCGCGTCATTGTTGGAATAGAAGATTTCAACGTTTTGTCCACTTTCTTAAGGGTTCCGAGTTTTGCCTCTGATGTGGTTGACATGTTGACTTAATGTGCTTTTTTGTTTATCTCCTGATGACGCTCCTAATAAAAGTAGACAAAACGCTGAGTTCTTCTATCGCAACAATGACACGGTTAATTTCCGGAAGTCGTTCGTTACGTATGGAGGTATATCTCGATGAATAATAGATTTGAAAGAAATCCTTAATCACAGTATTTTCGTAAAGCCTAATCACTTATTTTTGTACCATCTGCCCTTCAGTTCAAAAGCACTGGAAAACAATATATATAAATATTCTAAAAATCTAAAGTGATATCCATTTTAAGCCTTTCCTGTGTTTTATTGCTAACAATATAAATTGTTGCCTGATCTTAACGACAATATCCATTCCAGGTAATCATAAACACGTCGGGTGGTCAAGAGCTCTGGTTCATGACCATGAGATTCCAAAAAGTTGCTACCGGTACCTTGAATCCCAACGAGATCAATTTCAGAATCCAAGCTGCCAACATCAGAGACTTAACTGGTTTCGACAAATGCCTCCCATGGTTAAAACGTGAAGATAATAGCGCCAAAAAGGAGCCATAACATGTTTTTTGTACTCTAAATGTGTTGTATTGTTGTCTTTACTATTAAGTCATTGTCAAGCATGGAAAGAAAGTATTTATGTTCTGTTACAATTTGAATTACTCTTTAAACTATGGTGCATTCTTTTTGTTCCCTATCTATATCATCTTTTACTACACGTATTGCTTATATAATTTTATTTATTACTAAATTCAAAAGGGTACTAAGTGAGTCGCCTTGTCATACTGTCGAACCATCTGGTATCGATTTGGTAAGACCTTTGGATTTTTATAGTTGTATTTTTTGTGTGTTTATGTTGCGTATCAGGTTAGTTTCTGTGATTCAATTTTCTAGTATAATTTTATATCTAAGTTGCACTCTTTCGAATGCCTTGTTTATGTTACAAAATACATAAGGTTGTTATATCCTATGGATCTTCTACCAGTTGTCGAAGGATAAATATTGCATCATTAGTGCTTCTGTTTTGTCTAAATATTTGTTGTGCATCTGCTATTTTGACTATCTTCTACAATTTCTGTCTAATGATACTTGTCAATAATTTTAAGACTGAGTTGTGCATTTGCAATAATATCTCGGTTTCTTATTATTACGTTTATTAAAGATTGGCGTCTCTGCACTATCTTTCCATGTAGCTGAAATTTTAGCTTTTTCTATTATCTGTTCAAACGGTCCATGCATTTCTTTGGTAAGAGTGTTACCACTGTACTTTATTAGCCCTCAGCTATACCTGGTGATTTGCGGTTTTAAGCTTTTCTATTGCTTCTTGAACTTCTTTATGTTTATATTTATTAAAGATTATTGATTCTTTCTGTCGTTAAAATATACATTCTTCTTTTCTGCTGCTAGCCCTTTATTTATTTATTATACCATAGAGTCTTTATCTTTTACACTTTTATTAACGTTTCTCCTCCCAAGAGCTTCTTCTGCTGCCTTAGTGGCGTCAGTATTAGCTCTCCGCTTTTTAGTTTGTCGTCTAGTCTTTTTTGATAGTGGTTTTTGATGATGGGTTCTATCATTAGTTCTATGTTTACTTTTTCCACTGTTATGCGTTCTGCTTTCTTTAACTTGATGTGTAGCTTCAATTTGCACAGTACAAGACCATAGTATGTACATACGTTTGTCGATGATAATGTTATGTATAATATGCCGTGGGTGTAGGAATCTATTGCTTATTACGTAATCTATCATGGAGCTTTGTCCTTTGGTGTTTGTTCATATTATTTTGTGTTGTATTTTGTGTTTAAAAAAATCAACTCGTTTATCGCACAAAATTCAATCAAATCTCCTTCGCTGTCATTCATTGTAGGTTCGTTAAATACTTTGTTTAATTTCTGAGATAACTGAATCACCAACATGAACTTGAAAATTCCCTATGATGAGCATCCCTTCTTGGTATAGTAAAATGATTAGAAATTCTTGGAGGTAGTAATAGAATTTATCTTTCTTTTGTTTGGGCTTATTTATAACAGCTGCATACACTGATACTATATGTATATATTGTTATTGTTTTATTATACTTATTGTGGATAGTTATTATTTTTTAGTTGTTATTTAATTTTGAGTAATATAAATGACTCTATCTCATATGGGTCGGGTCTTTACATCCTACCAAATATTATTTTGACTTTTATAAATTATAGGAAACACAGTTGATTATCCTGTAATTATTTTTAATAATTTAAAAGTAAACACTCTATAATGCTGATCTAACTACTGGGATAGCTACAATACAGGATATTAGTGGGAATGGGAAATTAATTCAAATGTGGCGATCCAATCTTACAATCCGCAAAACAAATTCGTTATATCGACAAATATCAGTAATTGCGTAATTAAAGCTTTGCCTAAGTGATAAAAATTGCAGTAAGTAAATACACGTTACAAACAAAAAACACTCACAGGACGCTTCTGCCAGAAGTTCACATAAGACGGATGACCCCAAGAAATTTACTAAATCTTTTAGGGTACATTTTTCTTACCTTTCTGTTGCTTTTGGAATAGAAACTAAGGCTTAACTCGAGCCTTAGCAAGTCCCACGATGCCTGGCTCCCTCGTTCTTCAGGGGAGATTGTTTACCAATCAGATTTGTTGACCAGGTGGCCAACCTCACACACATCTCAGTAACAGCTTGAAACCGTAAGAAATGGGGAAGCGATAGTGCATTTCTAATACCGAGCAATCTAATAAAAAACAGAATTAGAGTAGGCCTTGATCAGGTTATTAAAGTTTCTGTACTATATTGAAACTAGTTTGTATTACTATATTTCATTATACCGGGTGAATATTCCGAAACCGAACATAGGCAATTAACATGGGAAAAAGGTTTTTCGCAGATTGCTGCTCCCCATTTTAACTTAGAGGGTTTATAATGACACCAATCGAAAGAAGATTTTTTTCTCATCTAATTATATGCGAATTAGTTAATTTTCAGTTGTATTTCTCATTATTTTATCAAAAATTCGCAATAAATTCAATTCGGAAAATCATGTTGAGCCATGACTCGTAAGGCAATAAACAGATTGAAACGTCATTCAAGTGACAGATTCATTATGATAACTTGGTTTCAGGCAAGCCATTACTCACCGTGATTTTTTAAATGACATAGAGTCATGGCAAGATATGATTTTTTAAAATCAGGTTTATCCGGAATTTTCGATGAAATAATAAAGAAATACAACTGAGAAAAAAATCTTCTTTCGATTGCTGTCATTATAAACCCTGTAAGTTAAAATGGGGAGCAGCAATCTGCGAAAAACCTTTTTCCTATGTTAATTGCCTATGTTCGGTTTTGGAATATTCACCTGGTATATTGTGCTATTAATGCAAGATAAGAAAACACATTTATCTTGTCTGATGAAATTATAATGTTTGTTTCGATTTACACTTGTGTTGATCTGTTTTACACTGAATAACATATTCGTAACAGTACCAATTACACATCCACTTGCTTTCTGGCAGATAGTTCCAGTGGCCTCTTGGCGAATGTTCATCCATTGTGATTATACTTGTAACAAGTCAATAATAAATATCACACGTATAATATCTAGGCCACGTCACGTCGTTTAGAAGCAAACTACTACTATTCAAAAAACCAGCTCCGGTGTATTAAGCGATTCCAATCGATAATTCGACTATAAGACGGCAGTTTGGTCGTTTCAAGTTTATGTAAAGAAACTAAATAATTGGAACTAACATCAGCGTTATCTATGGAACACATGGGACACATCTAAAACTTATTTTACTTATTACCATACCTTGATTGTTTAGTTTAAACTCCGTCCTTAAAATAATAAAGGTTAACTAAAATACACAAGCATGGTCTATAAGAAGATGCAATTTTCCCAGTTGTCTATATCTCTTCCCTCTGTGGAATATGATAACTCTGCACTGGTTTATTATTATATTAATCAAAGGACAGGGAAAAATACTAATTTATGATAACGGATAAGAAGACACTTTAGTGGTTTGCAGATTAAGCAAAGAAATTGAATAATCCGATAAGGCTATGATGAACATGAATGTCTCGTGCTCTTTGAATCAGAAGCTATATAACATAAAAACCATTCCTAGTTCATCCGCCGTTTCTAAACGCAAACAAGATATCACTAATGTTTTCTTCTAACTTTTTATCTAACCGCCCATGAACGAGTAGTCTGGGCATTTTATAGATTTTTTGGGATAAGTGTTGATAATACAGCGGGAGCATAGAGAGGTGAACGGTTTGAATCATTTCAAATATAAATTTTGTATTCCGTTGTTCAACTTGAAATGTTAGATGTTTCGACTCATTTATTAGTATATTTCGAGCGTACTAGATTTTACCTAAATGCTTATAAAGTCAATATCACAATATTAAAATATTGCATAAAATGCGTATAGGAGCCGTTCACTCTTTTATGCTCCCGATGGTATTAACCAATTTTTCAGTAACTGCCCAGTTTCATGCATTTTGTGCAGCAGCAGTTAGAAGCTGTATTTAATCGTCTCCTAGTAACTTGAGTAGTTCACCATTCATTTGATGCGGCGCAGGTAATTTAGTGTTTTTAGGCTTTTTGATTGCTACGTATATCTCAACTTGTGTAATTTCTGAACCTTACCGTCACTGAGCGAGTCCTTCCATTTATTCATCATTTTATCTTTTTCACTTATGTCTGATTGTTCTTGATTGTTCGACAAAACAAAATAGTTAAGTAAACAACACTGAATGACCGTCTTAAATACGAGTATTAAACAGCTCTTGATAATGTTCGTATGGCCAGTCCTTTCGTCCAGAATTTTCTAGGAAATAGTTGTCTCCAGATTTTATATAGGTAATACTAGCTGGCCCGGCAAACGTTGTTCTGCCCAAAATTAATTTGTCTCTGAAACCCCGTTTCACCACTATAGAGTTTTAATTTTATGTCACGTCCATCGTCTTGGACTTAAACATAAATGCCATTTTCGCAATCA